>JAPPVO010001593.1:0-15974 GCA_030407325.1 Camellia japonica | reverse complement strand
AATTACAAAACACCCTGTTGTAGTTTTAATAATTACAGAAATCACCCTTACTTTTGAAACTATTATTAATATTCCCTATCTTTAATCTTCTATTAATTTATTTATCAGAATATGATGACGTCATGTACTATGAATAAAAAATTTCAAGATGCACTTATATATTCAAATAGTAATTTCACTTATCTCTCCTAAGATTTTACAAAAAATTAATAAAGACCCATACATTATCACTACAAGAAATAACACATTCGGCGACTAAACAAAATTTAGTCACCAAAGGTACACGCATTAGGTACTAAAAAATCTTAGTCGCCAAAGGTACACACATTAGCTACTAAAACATATTTGGTCGCCAAAGGTACATGCATTAGCTACTAAAAATATTTTGGTCGGCAAAAGTCCACTACTTAGCTACTAAAAATAAATTTAGTTGGTTTTTCTTTATTTTGGTGACTAATTACGTGTTAGTCGTTAAAAATATCATTTTGGGTGACTAAAAATTAAGTTGGTCCCTAATTGTACTTTCTTTAGATATTATAAATTTATTTTATTAGTATTTATTTCATTTTTGGCTACTAATTGTGTGTTAGTTGTGGAAAATAAACTTTTGGGAGACTAAAAAATATTTTGGTCGCTAAATGTTCAATCTTTAGATATTATAAATTTATTTAATTAGTATTTATTTCATTTTTGGCTACTAATTGTGTGTTAGTCGTGGAAAATAAGGTTTTGGGGGACTAAAAAATATTTTGGTCACTAAATCTGCAATCTTTAGCTACGAAAAAAATTTAGTCAGTATTTATTTCACTTTTATCGACTAAAATTTAGTAGCCAAACGTGACGAAATTTTTTGGAGGGAGGATTAAAATTTTCATGTTAATCCTAAATAAATTAGCGACGAAAACTTTGTTTGGTCGGGAAAAAAATGGGTTTTGTTCTTATTGCAATACAATAACAGCTAGTGATACAATACAAGTTCATTACCCTCTCTCTCTCACTCTCGCCTTTGTCACTGCTTTGTCTCTATTGCCATCATCGCAAGGGTTGCTGGATTGCGTACTTGCCATTGGTTCTCCCCTCCCAGTTCATTGTCTCCCTCCCAGGTATGTCTTTTTCGCCTCTCTCTCTCTCTCTGTTTACACACACACACATACATACAATATATATATATACACACACAAATCATATGTACACAACTTTGATCCCATATATAATCAATTATACACTGGTACGCTCATGCCTCTGCCCTCTTCTCTATAGTTTTGTCTCTATTGCCATCATCGCAAGGGTTGCTGGATCATCGCTTTGTCTTCCTCCCAAGTATGTCCTCTATTTCGTATCTCTCTCTCTCTCTCTCTCTCTCTCTCTCTCTCCCTCTTTGTATCTCCCTCTCTATTTCTCTGTCTCCTTCTCACTGTCTCCCTCTCGATTTTCCTCTCTCTTTCTCTCTGTCTCTGTTTACACACACACACATACACACACACATATATATATATACACACACACACAAATCATATAGGAAATGTTGAAAATTAGGGCAATGCTTAGGGCAATGTTATTGAAATGTGATTGAAATTAAAAATTAGGGCAATGCTTGTGGTGAGATGTTATTGAAATTAGGGCAATGTTATTGAATTTAGGTGTAAAAATTAGAGAAATGCTGAAATTAGGGCAATGCTTAATTTCTATATTACTTATTCCATATTATGGAATTAAAAATGGTTTGTTGTTGCAAATTATAAATAAATAAATAAATAAAAACAGTTTAATTTGCTCAGAATTGTGGGCATATCATTTACCATATGCTGTAAAAGAAAATCTAAAAATAATAACAATAATAATAATAACAAAATTCAACTTCTGTCAATCTGAGAACTAGTAAATAATAGGCTAAAAAAGTGTGTGTGTGCCTTTATTTGTTTGTGTGTGACTGTATCTATGTGTGTGTGTATATATATAAATTGATCTGTCTATTAATCATGTTATGATTTGTCTAAGAGATGGATGGGTAATAAAACCATGAAACTTATTTGTGTGTCGCAACAATGTAAGGCTTTCAACTTATGAGATATTAGCTCGATTGATTATTTCAAACAATTGCATTTTTGGTTTCCAACTAGAAAACTGGAGTGAGCTGAAATATTTGGGCCATGGTGATATGTAATTTTTTTACCAGAGTTTATGTCAACGTGTTTAGTGCAACTTACTACTTAAGCTAATGAGCAAAATGACAAACTAATTATTGTGAATGAAACTTGTATTTAGAACGAAAAAACTCGAATTTAAACATGTAAAGAGAGCACTTCACAATAACTTTGGCCTTAGTTATTGTGAAATTGAGATGGGCTAATTTTGGATTTATACTTTTAGATTAATTGTTTATGTGAATTTGAGTGGTGTTTAAACTCCCATGGCAAACAAAATTAAACAGATGTTAATGTAGAATCTTGATGTATTTGCTTTTATGATTGGGATATGATAATGAACTAAAATACTTGTCTTATTAATTTGGCAACATCATGTCATAGCTTGTTATATATTTTTTTTTGGGTCTAATTTAGTTCATGTATATCATGCTTTATAATGTAATTAAGCATATATTAGTTGTGTTATTTCATGCTTTCTAATTTATTTGTGTCTAATTTATTTCATGTATTTCATGCTTTATAGTGTAATTTATTTCATGTATATCATGCTTTATAGTGTTACTTGTGATATTGCAGTTTGAAGAATGGTTCCTGGCTTGAAGACTGGTCGGCATCTGAAAAGGGCACTCACGAGCACAATAACAGACTCGCCGGCTGCAATCCCTTTAGGATCAACAGTTGCTCCATCTCCTGTTGTCCCGTACGATCAAATGTGGCACCATCTCATCATGCCGCTAGCCCACCATTGGTTGATTCTGATGAAACACAACCACCATTCGAAACGCAGACAGGGGCGTAGGTAAGATCAAAGAGTATTAAATCTGTTAATTATCACTTGTCATTATTTACAATTTTCTTATTATTATTTTGTTAACAAGGACTTCTAGGCCCGCACGTGTACGAGGACCGACACTTGGCAAAGGAATACCAAAAACAATTAGAGCCAAGAAAGGGGAAAAATGTTATGTTTACATTGATCGTGCTTTGAATGCAATGACCGGCAAGTATGTTACTCTAGCAACTAACGAGTTAGGAATTCAGATTAGGAGCATGTGCCCAGTGAAAGATGTTAAGTCGTGGCTGGATCTTGATGAGACTACAAAATCTGCTGTCATCCAAGCTGTTTTTGTAATTGATATTACTTGTCCACAAGATGTATTTGTATTATGTATACTTATAAGAAGGACTTTTATTTAATGATTGTAATTCCCACTTGTTATGCTTGTAGGACAAGTTTGATATTGGAGACGATTTTCACAATGACTTACAAGCACAACAGATTGTGAATAAGAAGGCATATGGGTTGTACAAACATCGGAGGTACACCTTGAAGTAAGAATTCGAACTATTAGAGGAAGAGGGTAGTGATGACGTCTATGCTCATCCGCCCTGAGGGGGTGAGTTTAGATGATTGGAAGTATTTGATCAACGTGGCATGGCAAGATGCATCTCACCAGGTAAAATAATAATACATTGTACATAAATCTATGCCAAAATGTGATATGCCTTAATATTTAACAAAAAATTGTTTATCTGCTTGTCTTATTTTTAGAAACAGTCAAAAGTTGGCAAGAGTTGTTAGAACAATATTCTGTGTAAAATAAAAAACTTGAAACAAATCAAACAAATAAAAATAAATTACTTACAGAATTTATTTTACCGAAATGTAAAAGTACAAAAAGATTAGGTCAAGTGTGTGATACTCTATCCTTAAGATAGATTTGCCCCGTTACGGTGCTTACGGATAAATGGCGTCTATCTCCCAGGATACAATGATCTTCACAAATTGTAGCAGCACTCCAAACAATCTGCACGGCGAACAAAAACCTGTGTTCTATACTCTCCAAATTTTTCCTAAAATAATATGAAGAATAAGTTGATGCGAGAGAGCAAAAACTAGAAGGAAACAAGTGAATTTCATATCTGGAAATCTGCTGGAATGTCTAGGTATTTATAGGCCCGAATTGGTCTGAAATTCAAACCGAACAGGTAGGTTTTGAATTTAACAGGTGCAAATAGTTTGGACAGATAACTGCTGGGCAGTTTCAAATCTGTTTGAACAGATAATTGCCTGGGCAATTTCAAACTTGCCTGGAAGAAACTGACTCTGTCTGGAACTGCTGGACAGTTTAGAGCAGTTTAAACGGTTGGAAATTGGACCAGAAGAGGGACAATTTTGGACAAAAAAAATTAAATTAATTTTGTTCAGAAATTTAAATAATTTCTCGCAAGAATTTTTGAAAAAATTCAAATAAATTTTGTCTAAAAAATTAATGTTAGAATCAATCCGACCCACAACCTATACCCGTGCTTGGCATGGCCGGTCAGTCGGACGGACGACGGCAGCGGCATGCGGGCGTGTGTGGTGGTTTGAGCCAAGGTTCAATTTGTCCACAACTCCTCCCTTTTACAAACTTGGGGTGCCCCTTGGGGCCCAACCCAAGTTGCCACCTAGAACTTATATACACATATAAGTTCTCTTAAGTTTCTAATGTTGGACAAGCCTTGCAAGGAAACCAACATTTTATTCTTTATTTGTCTATTCCACGAACCCGAAAACTACGTCAACTTCCCATTCACTCATAAATGGTTTTGACGAACCGTTTTCACCGTGTGACTTGCCACGCGGCAAGGAACACGTCACCTCTTTAGACCCACCTTAAAAGATGTGTGGGCCCCATCCAAATTTGGGCTCAAAGTTAGCCCAAAATAAGCCTATAAAATCATATTTTTCCAACAATCCCCTACATGAATGGAATTTGACGGAGAGAAAATGCAACAACGTGATCTAATTACAGAGAGTACAAAAATTGGGAATATTCTGCAGAGGATGGGTAGATTTTGACTTTGAACCTTCCCTTGTGAGACACTATCGGATTTACTAGCTAACTAGTGAACATGATGCCTTGAACTGTTCAGCCATTTGTGTAAACCAAGACAATAGAACTCACACAGTATATTACCAGACACAATTTAGTTCTCACTATTGTGTTCATTTTGGCCTTGAACAACCTGGTCTTTTATGAGTGCTCTAGAGAATTGTAGCCCTTCACAAATCTCATAGAACCGGCCCAGTTTACACTCATATAGGTGATTCTTATAAAGAGTATCCTGCCATACTCCACTAGGTATACCTAGATATAAGAATCATTAAAAGTATTACTTAACCTAAAACGTTGCAGACATCACTATTTCATCATAGAAATGGGTAAGAGTTTGACTTCCTAGTGATCCTTCTGAGTCAAACATAACTCGGTTGTCCCTTTGAACCTAGATCTTGGATCTCCAGCCAACTAGGTTGGGTTGCCTGTTGTGGTAACTCTCTTTAATTGCTTAAGTCCCATTTCCCTCGATGAATTCTCAACTAACTCTCTTGCTATCCCTTTGGTTAGTGGATCCGCTATGTTGTCTTTAAACTTCACATATTCAATGGAAATAATTTCATTATAGAGTAGTTATCTCACGATGTTATGTCGACGACGAATGTGTCGTGACTTACCGTTATACATATGACTTTGTGCTCTACCTATTGCTGATTAATGATCACAATATATGGATATAGCAGGCACCGATTTTGGCCACATTGGAATACCTTCAAGGAAATGGCGAAGCCATTCTGCTTTTTCTCCAGCTTTATCTAAAGCTATAAATTCTGATTCCATAGTAGACCTAGCAATGCAAGTCTGTTTGGAAGATTTCTAAGATACAGCCGCACCACTAAGAATAAAGACATACTGTAGACACCCACCCCATTTTTGACCGTCCTCAAGACTTGACGTCACCGTTTGAACACTCGGTGATCATCCATGTTTGTGTTCGTTGGAGTTCCCGGAGTTCTCGGCTACGCGCCTTGCCTCAGGATCTCGAACTCGACTGTTTGTGTCTGGTTTTACACCAAACACTTGTGTTTTGCCTTGGAAAGGCAGAGGATGCCTTGTGAGACATCCCCTTGCACCACCGCAGTGGCTAGAGGCCACCGGCTGGTTTTGTGTTGCCACCGGCAATGTATATTGCCGGTTGGCACTATTTGTTGCCAGTCGGCACTCTTTTTGGCAAAATGACATTTTTGCCCAGCCGACTATTGTTCAGTTGCTTTTTGAGATATTTTGAAGCAGCTGTATAGCACTTGCTTCCCCTCCATACACGTGTATGGAGGGATGAGCCTCTTGTTTGCTTAGTTGCTAAGCTTACAAGATTGCCTCCTCTATAAGAGGAGGCCTTGTCTTCTTGGCTCAAGGGTTGGAGAGTTAGACATTTTGAGAGAAAAGACCTCAGAGAAGCTCTGGTTTAGGGTTTGAGTTCTATATCTTCCTATCTCTCTTTTTCTCTCTCTGTTTGTACACTAGGTGCTTTAGTCCACATTATTGCACACAAGCACCTAGTGTTTCACCTTTCCTTGGCTACTGAGGTTCCAAGAGGTTGTTCTTGGTGTTCTTGGCTGGATTTGAGCCCAAGGAAGCAACAACATCAACACTTGTGAAGAAGGTCAACAAGGGTGAGAAACTTGCTTATATACCCCATTCTTGCACTCCATTTTTACCTATCTTTGAACTGTTTTTGTGCTTGGTGTTTAATACAAAAAGTTCTATTTTTTTTTAGTCCTCTTGATAGTTTATTAAGGGTGCTTTGTGCTTTGGGGAAGTTTGGCCCCTCTTAGGCCTTGAAAGGCCTCATTTTTGTGCTATTTTGTTGAGCTCCGGGATTTTGGTGTTTGGGTCTCTTCATGTCACGACCCAAACCCGGCCCTATGGGTTTAGCACCGTAACCGGCCAGTAATCCGAGATTACCGAAGGCCTGCTTAACAGTAATACAGTTTAACAGAGTTCAGGGCCTGGCGGAAGCCAATACAGTAAATAACTAGTGTCCATTGAGTTGTGAAAATCTGTATGCCAAAAACATTTCTCATGCATTCATACAGTTCAAAACAGTACGGTCTATATACAGTCTATACAATCATATACAAACATTCAGTACGGGGACCTAATCCTTCGATAACAGTGCAGTAGAACAGTAAGCAGTCTATACAGTGATACAAAACAGTGAGGAGACCGATGGGAAAGCCAAAACAAAATCCCAAGGCCATAACATGGCAACACGGAACCTCACAGTGAGGCACATAGGCTGGCTTGACAAAACTGGGGACCGACCCACGCTCCTAGCTCCGTCTGGCTGCTGAGAACCTACAATATATATAAAACAGTGAGCTAAAGCCCAGTGAATAACTTAAAGCGTAAAGAGGTTATAAATGAATGTCCTTACAGTAATGAAAACAGTTCATTTAAACAGTGTTTCGATCTTTCAGTATTTCAGTCAATCAGTCATATGTGGTACACCCATTAGCCTATAACAGTAGGTCCAAAAGGACCGGGTCTTAACAGACCCAACAGTAATGTGGCCAATCATTCAGTAACAGTATGTTCACAAGGGAATCGACAGAGCTCTGTAACAGTAACAGTAAACAGTACGTGCTAAGGATGCCACAATATATTCAGAATACAGGACATACATTCATTCAGTAAATAAACAGTTCAATAAACAGTCCAGTTCAGTATTCAAAAGATAACCATTTTGAACATATCTTTACACAATCGTTACTCACAAGAGATTGGGCTAATAGCAGCTAGAGCGCGTCCCCGAGAGCCAACCCTAAACAGTTAACAAATAGAACACACACTAAGTTTCACAGTCGGGAAGGATGATAATTAAATCCCTAAATTTCCTCGGTGTGGTTCTACGTCTAAATCCTCATTAAGATGTCTTAAACTAGGCCTAAGAATGCCTAGAATGGATGAGGATGCAAAAATACACTTAGAAAACATTTTCAGAAATTTCAGTGAAACAGGGTCCCGCTCGAGCGCAGTGTCCCCGCTCGAGCGGACAAGCAAACAAAGGTACCCGCTCGAGCGTCCACTTAGCCGCTCGAGCGGACCAAAAAGTACTGGATAGGTGAAATCTCCGCTCGACGCCCGCTCGAGAGTGTCACCCAGTCCTCCGCTCGAGCGGACTGATGTACAGTGCAAGATGCTGGAGCTCGATTTCCCCCTCGCTCGAGCGCCACTTTCCCGCTCGAGCGGGACTCAAAAATCTGGAAAACCCAGATTCGAACTCCAAGTTCAAAACCAAGTTTCCAACCACCAAAATCGATCCTCTTGGGCCCATTTTCTGGAAAACTCTTGTAAACACGTAGAATAACATGTTTTAAAGCTCAATTTGTAAAATCAAAGCCAAGGTGAGTTAATTAAAACCAAATTCAAACCCACTTCCGTGAACAATTTCAAACCATGCAATGCATGAGTTTTTTAAAACCAAATACAAGGTTCAAATCTTGCTCTAATGAGCTCAATAGTTGGAAAACAAAATGAAAACATGGACTTTGATAGAAACATGAACATGCATGTACAATCCATCATGAATTCCACTTCACAATGCGCCAAAATGGCCATGCATGCATGAGTTCAAGCATAATTCCACCTCTTAGCACTAAATCATGATTTAATCCTACAATGGAGCATGAACCATGCAAGATGAAGCTTAAAGACAACAAGAAGAAGATGGATTCACTTACCTAAGTCTTGTAATCAAGGTGTGGGAGCTAGATTGGACAATCTACACCTCAATTCTCAAGCAATTCTTCAAGGTTTCAAGCCAAATCAACAAGAGCAATTCTCACTCACTCTAACTCTTGTCTAATTTCGGTGGGGACTAAGGAAATGGCTGAGGAGAAGCTTTGATCAACATGTAATAAGGCCTAATATTTATTCTAAGTGGCCCACTAAGAGTGGCAATATGGTAATTAAGTTAAATTTGGCAATTAACTCCTTTAATAATCTAATTTAGTCATTCCTAATCAATTTTCAGATAAATATACCATTAAATCACAAATATTCTACTGATTCCAAAACTCTAAACAGTTCCTAATTCGGCCGCCGATAAGGCCTTCAATTAGCAATTTAAACAGATAATCAATCAATCAAACAGATGCAATATGCAACAATAGATAAACTTATTCAATTTCAGTTTCGATTTTTAATCAGTCCACTCAGTACTTCAGTTAATTCAATCATCAGTCATTATCAGTTCAGTTTAGCAGTAACCAGTAGCTAATTCAGTGGTTTATCGGTAATCAATACGAGGGTTGTTACACTTCACCACTGAAATCTTGAGGGATTTCAGTGGTGTAGATGATGCATTGAAGTCCCAAGAAGGGGAGGGCCACCCCCTCTCCTTGTTGTCCTTGAAAAGGACAAGTTTTGGCCTCTTGAGGAAGCCTTTGTTGGTGTGTGTGTTGAGCATGTCTAGGCTACATTTTATGTTTATTATGCCATGATATAACATTGCTAAGAGTTGGTTTTGGTCCCTTATGCACGCTTAGCACAGTTGCCATGTAATGCCTTGTGATCCCTTAACATGTCTTAGGTTGTGTGCCTTTGTTTCTAGCATGTTTTAGGCTTACATTTGTGAAGCTTGTATGCTTATTTTGCCATGAATGAGGTCTGTCCATAGTTATTTTGGTCGACCCTAGCTTGCATTGTATAGCCTCTTTGCATGTTTGGGGCTTGTTGGCCTTAAGTGCATAAATGTGTAGCCTGCCTTGTTTGCACTATTTTCAATGGTTTGGAACCATTTAGCATGCAATTTCAGTCCCTTAGACATGCTTGTTTGATTGCCTTGCATGCCTCTTTGAAGCTTTGAATGCATATGTTGTATGCCTCATGCCTTGACCTTTGTGTATGCCTTGCTCTAGAGCCACTTAGATGCCATCTAGGAGGTCCCATTTGTATGGTCTAAGGCTGCCTTAGACCTGTTTTAAGCCTTCTTGGCCTCGTGAGGCTTGGTTGGCTTAGCCATGGTTTAGGTCTCCTTTGGCTTGCCTTGGATGCTTGGGCCATTTGTTGCATGCTTAGTCTATTTTGTTGCTTGGTTTGGCACCATGTTTTGCATAATTTTTTCAGAGCTTTCTATGTATGCTAATTATCCATGTTTAGCTTCCTTTAAGTGTGCTTAAAGCTTGCTCACTTGATGCTTAAGTTGGTACTTAACATGTGCATGTGTGCATGCGTGATTAGCCTTCATTTTTGGGCACTTTGGCCACTGATTTTAGGCCTATTTAGAGTTGCCTAAGTCATGTTTAAGACCATCATTTGCTTGCTTGCATGCTTACCTCATGTTTGCTTGTATGCTTGGCATAAGTACATTGCATTGTTCATATTGCATGATAGCTAACATGACTAGGTTGCATTGCATCAACATGCATTCCTTGTCCCTTGATTTGGTGATAGGGATTGGGATTTTGGTTTGTTTTGTTTGCATGCATTTGAGATTGAAAGTGCACATTTGATCCTTTGGGCCATCATGCATGGGAATGCGTGATTGGTGGCCCGAGAATCGAGGCACATGCCCCTTTGAGTCACAAACATGATAAGGAGTGTGTTTGGTGCATACATTGTTGGAATTGCATTGCCATGCAAGTTTTTGCCCTCTGCTGCTGTGAGTTGCAGGTTCTGCAGACATTCAGTGCCGATCGGCAACATTTAGTGCCGCCGGCATTAAATTATCAGCCGATGAGTTCATTTTGTGCCGGTGGCCACATACTTCAGCCGGTGGTGTTTCCCCTCAGCCGGTGGTATCCCCCAGTGCCTTGAGGAGTAGTTCTGAGACTTTGGCAGTTTTCAGAAAGGCAGAGCAGGGAAAACAGAGGCAGTCTAGGCATGGCAGTGCAATTCCGAGCAAGACCCGAGCACGTGCTGCATTTGGCTCTCCTCCCGAGGCGGTTTACTGTTTTTCTTAGTTTAGTTAGTTTGTCAACTAATTAGGCTATTTGTAATATTTAATTAGCTTGCGTAGTTAATTATTTGTATTATTCTTTCGGTCCCTCCGAGCGGGGCATATCTGTAATAAGTGTGGGTGAGTGGTGTGTATGTCTTCCAACCCCACTCTCTCTTTCTCCCTTTTACTTACCTGCTTTTAATGGTTAGTATTAGGGCACGTTTATTTTAGCATACCTTATGCCATGCATGCGTGCATCCATGCATTTGTTGACATGCATCGGGCTCGGTACATCATACAAACTGCATTGTATTTTCAATTCCAAATTGAATACGTGCATCGAGTAAAGTGCATTTCACATGCCATCTTTAGGGTTAGCCGAGCCTACTCTAAATTGCATCTTCGCCCGTGTTGCATTAGCCATTTAACATGAACTAGGACACGCATGTTTGCTAACTAAGTTTCTTGTTTTGGCACGGAGTACGATGTAAGTATTTATGCTTTAGCATATCGCATGCGTGTGAATGTTAACATAACAGTATACTTACCATGTGGTTAAATGCTTATATGAGATAAACTGTTTAAATGCCTGTGGGTGGAGGTTGGATTGCTTGAGTTGGGAAAACTCATTGAAATCCGTGTTTTAGCCTACTTGCGAGTAGCAAATTCCAAAGCATTTTCAAAACAAACGGATATGCAATGTTTGTTTCCAAATTAGGCGATCTAGTCTATACTTGTTTGCTGTGCGCATAACATAGTAATTCTAGGCTAATAATTGGAATAAGAGCATGTAATGTTTTCAAAATCGGATATCACGGTTAGTAGAGGCCGGTCTTCGGACCGGGCGAAAGGGGGTGCTCATAGCTGACCTTCCCCGATCGTACCCAAGCTCCCGAGCCAAGACTACTTTGGTGATGACGGACACGTGGCCTTCGGCACCGAGTCAGGGTTTCCTAAATTTCCCATTTTAAAATATTTAGGTGGCGACTCTGTAATCTGGCAAAGCAGTCCATGTTTGGCACTACTTTTCAAAAAACTCTGTTTTTTCTCAAAACGATTTGCCAGAGTTGGACTCTTTGGTTCAGATTAAGAACCGTGACAATTTGAGTCCGAACTGTAGGGTGAGGCCCCTCGCGGGCGCGTCTACAGTTTCTGGCGACTCTGCTGGGGAGTTTAGAGAGCTTGACTCGAACTCATGATATCCTGTTTTGCTACTATGTGTTTCTTCTTTTGTTTCTTCTTTGCATTGCATGTGCATTGGTGCGCCTAGGACACCGTGTTGGCCATCTGCTATTCCTGAGCGGTTTGCTGGAGGCTTGTCTTGTCAAGGCATGACCATAAGGCTGACCGGTGCGGGCTCTGCCAGTATGGGAACACAAACCCCGGTTTTACCGGGCACCCTTTTTGACCATTCGACCTAGTGCATATCGGATCCATAGTGACCATTCCAAATTAGGACAGGTTGCTTACCCGATATAGGTTGTTTGAAACCGCTGCGTGCATAGTGAAACCCTAGCTCCTGACAAAATAGGACAGAGAAACCCTACCCCAACATAGGGGTGTATTGGCTATCATTTATCTGCTATATGTTTTTAGAATGTATTTCTGCAGGGGGAACGCATATATCAGTTTGCAAGTTTGAGCATCAGGCCTGAGGGCACTAGTATCAGTGTTGTTGAGAATCAGTTATGTCTGCGGGTATCAGTTCAGTTTTGAACAGTGATTCTGGGGAACAGTGATCAGTAGTAGAGTGCAGTTGTTCGGCTACACCCGTGCTTTGATGTTTTGGGCTGAAATACTGCTTGTTTTCCGTTTCAGTTCAGAGATTCAGAGAATCATCCAGAACAGCTAGTGTTCTTCTCCTTGCTGAGGCAGGACTGAGCATGACGCAGAATTCAGAAGAGATCGTGGTCATGACGGCCGCGTTGGATCAAGGAATCACCCTACACAGTGAGACTACTGTTGATATGCCGCACCCACCCAGGTCGCCTGCCGCACATCCAATTTGGACCCCTCAACTATATCAGGCTCACGAGCCTACCACATTTGAACTAATGGGAATGATATGTGATCTTCAAAGATCCATGGCGGATCTCGCCTATGGGATGTCTGTTTCGCCACCAGCCGCATCATATGCCGGAGGCTTTATACCCCAGGAGCCCCCGCTACTGGGACGAATTGTAATTGAACTCAACCAACCGGAGACGGCCTCCAGCTATGGCAACGACGCAGCAAACCAAACTCTAGATCAGGCTGAGGCCAGAGATAAAGGCAAGATGAAGACAGATGCCGACCCCATCGAACAACTGCTGTGGGCAGTAGAGGCTTTGAAAGCCGGGGGAATGAACAAGTAACAGATATCCGCAGTTATGTCAAAAGCTGTGGAGGATGCTTTCCCCACTCCGCCTGAGGGCAATTCCAGTCAATCAGAGAATCGGGACAGGCTCGTCATGCCAAAACAGTTCTTCCCCTCCTAACTTGCATCCGGAAAGGATCAGAAATCCAAGGCCGCCCCCGCCGATCCGTTCGCTAGTGCATCTAGCAAGAGTGCTCAGGCTCCAAAATACCTGCCTCGAGGGCGCAGGGTCTTCCATGCTCTCTACATGCCATTGTCCAAGGCACTTCAAATCCTTGCCAAGAGGGGACACCTTAAACCCCTGGAGCCTCGGCCCCTCCCGAAGAATCTCCCTGCTACTCATGACCCTGCTCAGTACTGTGCGTACCACCAGCAGACAGGCCACCCTACTGACAATTGCTTTCGCCTCCGTCATGAGGTGCAAGATTTGATTGACAACGAGGTTATCCTCCCCCCCACCTCAGCAAAGTCCGTCACCACCCAGTTGTTGGATGTTGAGGACACAGACACTGCAAGCATGTAGTCAGAAGGTGAACCGCCTGTGGGCAGTGCCGGGCGCATTTTTGGATGCGGGGTTTGGCACGCATTTTGGGCATCTGTTAATGTTAATTTTGTAAATTCTGACTTGGGTGTCGAGTCAGTCTTTTGTTTTGCTTTGAGTCTGTCTCATTGTCTTGAGTCAGTCTTTTTGCTTACAGGGTCTGTCTTGTTGTAATGAGTCAGTCCCTCTTATATAGAATACCAGGTGATTCCGGGGTTGGTCGCCTCGAACACCGCTTTGTAATTATCCTTTTGTTTTTGCTTTTTGAGTCTGTTGCTGCCGAGGAGCCAGCCATACCAACAAACTTGAATGAAACAGCTGTGGCTATCACATTCCGTATTTGTTGCTATTTGAGTCAGCCGTGCCAGAAGATGTGAATGGAACGACAGTACATTTCGCCTACTCTCTAGTGCCTTAAACATCGTTGTAATGACCTAAGCTTTCCATAAAAACCCTTTTTGAACACTGCGGTGATGAAAACAAAGAGGAAGGAATTCCTCGGGTTTTGCAAAACTTTGATCATTTTTGAGAGAAAGATAGGCATGCTAAGCTTTTATGAATGAAATCATGCTTGTCGGCGTGAGTACTGAGAAGGACCCTGGTTTGATCCAGACTGGTTCCACACTATCTTCAGCGCGAGCGATTTGTCGCTTTCTTAAAAACTTTCAAAAACAAAATGTTTTGCGCGTCCTGTGAAGACTTGTGTGGAATTGCTCTTGAGATTGTGCAGCCCAGGATCGCTCTCAGCCTCAAGATTCAATTTATCTGTTGCAAACTGGAATCCGTTCAAAACGTTCAACAGTGCCATGAAACGCCTGTGTGGCCCATTTTGAGGCAGCCCTCGAGCAAGAGGCATCAAAGTCAGATCAAGGAGATCAGATCCCACCCCGGCAAGGCTCGTGAAGCAACCGTGACGGACTTTTCTGCAAATCAACATAACAGTCATTCTCCTGGACACAGAGAGGCTTCAATCTCAAAACCATTTGGCATGGGCTTGCTACACTTTTACCCTTTGAGAGGCTCGCTGGGCCGAAAACCCGGAAGGGCGTCCCAGGCAAAAGTTAGAGCAAAGAAAAAAAAAGAAATAAAAAAGAGACAAAAAAGAAGCAAAAGAGGAAAAAGAACAAAAAAAATATATAGCAAGAGAAATAAAAATGAAAATGCAAAAGAAAAGAAAAGAAAAAGAAGGAAGAAGAAAAACATAGCTCGCAAGGTCAAAAACCCGCAATGGGCACCTTGGCAAAAGTTAGAGCCTAAACAGTGAAGGTTAAAATACCCGAGTGTACCTTAACCGGAACTACGTAAGGCTTGATTCCCATGTTTGGGATACGTAGGCAACTTTATCCTGAAGTCCAGCCCCCAACGCTTCCATAACATCTCAGTCCATGTCATGGTTTTGATCACTTTTGCCTCCTCTGAATCCAACATCTCGACTGCAGCAACCTGGAACTACGTGATCAAATTCCTCTTGAAGTCCAAACCACCAACACCTTCCAAGTGACTGCGTCCATATATTGATTCAAACCGTCTCCGTCTCCTCCGCGTCTGAGGGTCCGACTGTCATCAACGAGGACTGGCTTACAGCATGCCGCGGCATCGTCCAAACAAGGGGCAACTTTCCGTTGCCATACATTGCCATAAGTTGCCCTAAGTTGCCGTCCAAACCAGGGGCAACTTTCCGTTGCCTTATCCCCCTTTAAGCCAGGGGCAATTTTCCATTACCTCCGATCCGAGGTTGCATATCTCGAGGGTAAGTTCCGTGCTTGTTTGAGCATTGACTGTTTGCAAAAAATAGTTTTTGAAAATTTTCACTGAGGTTGACTTATTTTCTCGAAAACCGTTTCATTTTCAAAATTGGACCATGTTTGGACCCAAAAAGGAGAATTTTCAGTGCTCACAGCCTGATTCGCATGATTTTCAAATAAAAAATTGAATAAGTGTGTTAATCCAACTCTCATTTTGGTCAAAACTGTTTTAGGAAGAAAACAAAAAATGGTCAAAGTAACGAACTAAGGGCACTGTTGAGTCAGGTCTTCTGTCTTTCCACCGCCAACATGCTCGCCGGAAAGGCACTCCAACCGCCAGAAGAAATAGCCGTGAGCTAATAGTGTTGGGCGTGAACCCACAACCTCTCGTTTACCTATCAACCACCCAGGGGAGGGAT
>JAPPVO010001592.1:17500-30314 GCA_030407325.1 Camellia japonica | reverse complement strand
GCGGATGCACGCGGCCTGGACCGCGGGCCGCGGCTCGGCCGCGGCTCGGCCGCGGCCTGGCCGCGGCCTGGCCGCGGCTCGGTCGCGGCCTGGCCGCGGCCTGGCCGCGGCTCGGGCGCGGCCTTGGGGGCGGCCTTGGGCAGCCTGGACCGCGGCTCAGCCGCGGCCTACGGCGCGGCCTTGGGCGGCCTGGCCAGCATGGCATGCGCGCGGCGTGGGCAGCATGGCGTGGCGTGCGCGCGGCGTGGGCGGATTGGCATGCCCGCGGCCTGGGCAGCACGGCATTGCATGCCTGCGGCCTTGGCGCGGCCTGGGCGCGGCCTTGCTGCGGCCTGGGCGCGGCCTGGGCGCGGCCTTGGCGCGGCCTGGGCGCGGCCTTGGCGCGGCCTTGGCGCGGCCTGGGCAACATGGCATGGCATGGCATGCGCGCGGCGTGGGCGACCTGGGCAGCACGGCATGGCATGTGCGGGGCGGGGCGGGGCGGGGTGGCCTGTCCTGGCCTGGCTTGCCCACGGCATGGGCAGCGTGGCCTGTGCACAAAACGCGCGCGCGGTCTTTTGACCGCGGTGCGCGTGTTGCGCGCATGGTCGCGCACGCCTTTGCACGCCTTCGCACGCATCGCACGTCTAATGATAAGAACCGCAGCATGCCATGCCATGCCATGGCGAAGGCCAGCAGCAAGCCATGCCGGGGCCAAGGCAGCCAAGCGAAAGCCAGCAGCATGCCATGCCCAGGCCAAGGCAGCCAAGCAAAAGCCAGCAGCATGCGATGCGACGGCTTGGCCGGCAGCATGCCCCGACACGTCCTTGGCCAGCAACATGGAAGCTTGTTGCGAAAATTATGTCCCTCGGAAGTTGCCTGTTGCGAAAATTGTGTCCCTCGGAAGTTTCGAAAATTATGTCCCTCGGAAGCAGCCAAAGCCAAAGCCAGCAGCATGGCATGCCACGGCTTTGCCGGCAGCATGCCATGCCACGTCCTTGGCAAGCAACGTGGAAGCTTGTTGCGAAAATTATGTCCCTCGGAAGTTGCCTGTTGCGAAAATTATGTCCCTCGGAAGTTGCGAAAATTATGTCCCTCGGAAGCAGCGAAGCCAAAGCCCGCAGCATGCCATGCCAAGGCGAAGGCCAGCCGCATGCCATGCCAAGGACAAGGCAGCCAAGCCAAAGCCAGCAGCATGCCATGCCAAGGCCATGGCCAGCAGCATGCCATGCCAAGGCCAAGGCAGCCCAGCCAAAGCCAGCAGCATGCCATGCCCAGGCCATGGCCAGCAGCATGCCATGCCTAGGCCAAGGCAGGCAAGCCAAAGCCAGCAGCATGCCATGCCAAGGCCAAGGCCAGCAGCATGCCATGCCAAGGCCAAGGCAGGCAAGCCAAAGCCAGCAGCATGCCATGCCCAAGCCAAGGCGAGCAGCATGCCATGCCAAGGCCAAGGCAGCCAAGCCAAAGCCAGCAGCATGCGATGCCAAGGCCACGGCCAGCAGCATGCCATGCCACGGCCAAGGCAGCCCAGCCAAAGCCAGCAGCATGCCATGCCCAGGCCATGGCCAGCAGCATGCCATGCCAAGGCCAAGGCAGGCAAGCCAAAGCCAGCTGCATGCCATGCCAAGGCCAAGGCCAGCAGCATGCCATGCCAAGGCCAAGGCAGGCAAGCCAAAGCCAGCAACATGCCATGCCCAGGCCAAGGCGAGCAGCATGCCATGCCAAGGCCAAGGCAGCCAAGCCAAAGCCAGCAGCATGCGATGCCAAGGCCATAGCCAGCAGCATGCCATGCCAAGGCCAAGGCAGGCAAACCAAAGCCAGCAGCATGCCATGCCCAGGCCAAGGCGAGCAGCATGCCGTGCCAAGGCCAAGGCAGCCAAGCCAAAGCCAGCAGCATGCCATGCCAAGGCCAGGGCCAGCAGCATGCCATGCCACGGCCAAGGCAGCCCAGCCAAAGCCAGCAGCATGCCATGCCCAGGCCATGGCCAGCAGCATGCCATGCCAAGGCCAAGGCAGGCAAGCCAAAGCCAGCAGCATGCCATGCCAAGGCCAGGGCCAGCAGCATGCCATGCCAAGGCCAAGGCAGGCAAGCCAAAGCCAGCAGCATGCGATGCCCAGGCCAAGGCGAGCAGCATGCCATGCCAAGGCCAAGGCAGCCAAGCCAAAGCCAGCAGCATGCGATGCCAAGGCGAAGGCCAGCAGCATGCCATGCCACGACCAAGGCAGCCCAGCCAAAGCCAGCAGCATGCCATGCCAAGGCCAAGGCTGGCAAGCCAAAGCCAGCAGCATGCCATGCCAAGGGCAAGGCCTGCAGCATGCCATGCCAAGGCCAAGGCCTGCAGCATGCCATGCCAAGGCCAAGGCAGGCATGCCAAAGCCAGCAGCGTGCCATGCCCAGGCCAAGGGGAGCAGCATGCCATGCCACGGCCGAGGCAGCCAAGCCAAAGCCAGCAGCATGCCATGCCAAGGCCATGGCCAGCAGCATGCCATGCCACGGCCAAGGCAGCCAAGCCAAAGCCAGCCGCATGCGATGCCAAGGCCATGGCCAGCAGCATGCCATGCCACGGCCAAGGCAGCCCAGCCAAAGCCAGCAGCATGCCATGCCAAGGCCATGGCCAGCAGCATGCCATGCCAAGGCCAAGGCGAGCAGCATGCCATGCCAAGGCCAAGGCAGGCAAGCCAAAGCCAGCAGCATGCGATGCCCAGGCCAAGGCGAGCAGCATGCCATGCCAAGGCCAAGGCAGCCAAGCCAAAGCCAGCAGCATGCGATGCCCAGGCGAAGGCCAGCAGCATGCCATGCCACGGCCAAGGCAGCCCAGCCAAAGCCAGCAGCATGCCATGCCAAGGCCAAGGCAGGCAAGCCAAAGCCAGCAGCATGCCATGCCAAGGGCAAGGCCTGCAGCATGCCATGCCAAGGCCAAGGCCTGCAGCATGCCATGCCAAGGCCAAGGCAGGCATGCCAAAGCCAGCAGCATGCCATGCCCAGGCCAAGGCGAGCAGCATGCCATGCGAAGGCCGAGGCAGCCAAGCCAAAGCCAGCAGCATGCCATGCCAAGGCCATGGCCAGCAGCATGCCATGCCACGGCCAAGGCAGCCAAGCCAAAGCCAGCCGCATGCGATGCCAAGGCCATGGCCAGCAGCATGCCATGCCACGGCCAAGGCAGCCCAGCCAAAGCCAGCAGCATGCCATGCCCAGGCCATGGCCAGCAGCATGCCATGCCAAGGCCAAGGCAGGCAAGCCAAAGCCAGCAGCATGCCATGCCAAGGCCAAGGCAGCCAAGCAAAAGCCAGCAGCATGCGATGCCATGGCTTTGCCGGCAGCATGCCATGACACGTCCCTGGCCAGCAACGCGGAAGCTTGTTGCGAAAATTATGTCCCTCGGAAGTCGCCTGTTGCGAAAATTGTGTCCCTCGGAAGTTGCGAAAATTATGTCCCTCGGAAGCAGCCAAAGCCGAAGCCAGCAGCATGCCATGCCACGTCCTTGGCAAGCAACGTGGAAGCTTGTTGCGAAAATTATGTCCCTCGGAAGTTGCCTGTTGCGAAAATTATGTCCCTCGGAAGTTGCGAAAATTAAGTCCCTCGGAAGCAGCCAAGCCAAAGGCCGCAGCATGCCATGCCAAGGCGAAGGCCAGCCGCATGCCATGCCAAGGCCAAGGCAGCCAAGCCAAAGCCAGCAGCATGCCATGCCAAGGCCAAGTCCAGCAGCATGCCATGCCAAGGCCAAGGCAGGCATGCCAAAGCCAGCAGCATGCCATGCCCCGGCCAAGGCGAGCAGCATGCCATGCCAAGGCCGAGGCAGCCAAGCCAAAGCCAGCAGCATGCCATGCCCAGGCCAAGGCGAGCAGCATGCCATGCCAAGGCCAAGGCAGCCAAGCCAAAGCCAGCAGCATGCGATGCCAAGGCCACGGCCAGCAGCATGCCATGCCACGGCCAAGGCAGCCCAGCCAAAGCCAGCAGCATGCCATGCCCAGGCCACGGCCAGCAGCATGCCATGCCACGGCCAAGGCAGGCAAGCCAAAGCCAGCAGCATGCCATGCCAAGGCCAAGGCCAGCAGCATGCCATGCCCAGGCCATGGCCAGCAGCATGCCATGCCAAGGCCAAGGCAGGCAAGCCAAAGCCAGCAGCATGCCATGCCAAGGCCAAGGCCAGCAGCAAGCCATGCCAAGGCCACGGCAGGCAAGCCAAAGCCAGCAGCATGCCATGCCCAGGCCAAGGCCAGCAGCATGCCATGCCTTGGCCAAGGCAGCCAAGCCAAAGCCAGCAGCATGCCATGCCAAGGCCATGGCCAGCAGCATGCCATGCCACGGCCAAGGCAGCCCAGCCAAAGCCAGCTGCATGCCAAGGCCAAGGCCAAGGCCAGCAGCATGCCATGCCAAGGCCAAGGCAGCCCAGCCAAAGCCAGCAGCATGCCATGCCAAGGCCAAGGCCAAGGCCAGCAGCATGCCATGCGATGGCCAAGGCAGGCAAGCCAAAGCCAGCAGCATGCCATGCCCAGGCCAAGGCCAGCAGCATGCCATGCCAGGGCCAAGGCAGCCAAGCCAAAGCCAGCAGCATGCCATGCCAAGGCCATGGCCAGCAGCATGCCGTGCCACGGCCAAGGCAGCCCAGCCAAAGCCAGCAGCATGCCATGCCCAGGCCGTGGCCAGCAGCATGCCATGCCAAGGCCAAGGCAGGCAAGCCAAAGCCAGCAGCATGCCATGCCAAGGCCAAGGCCAGCAGCATGCCATGCCAAGGCCAAGGCAGGCAAGCCAAAGCCAGCAGCATGCCATGCCCAGGCCAAGGCCAGCAGCATGCCATGCCACGGCCAAGGCAGCCCAGGCAAAGCCAGCAGCATGCCATGCCAAGGCCATGGCCAGCAGCATGCCATGCCACGGCCATGGCAGCCCAGCCAAAGCCAGCAGCATGCCATGCAAAGGCCATGGCCAGCAGCATGCCATGCCAAGGCCAAGGCAGCCAAGCCAAGGCCATGGCCAGCAGCATGCCATGCCACGGCCAAGGCAGGCAAGCCAAAGCCAGCAGCATGCCATGCCAAGGCCAAGGCGGGCAAGCCAAATCCAGCAGCATGCCATGCCCAGGCCAAGGCCAGCAGCATGCCATGCCAAGGCCGAGGCAGCCAAGCCATGGCCAGCAGCATGCCATGCCAAGGCCAAGGCCAGCTGCATGCCATGCCATGGCCAAGGCTGCCAAGCCAAAGCCAGCATCTTGCGATGCCAAGGCGGAGGCAGCCCAGCCAAAGCCAGCAGCATGCCCTGCCACGGCCTTTGCCAGCAACATGGATGCCTGTTGCGAAAATTTTGTCCCTCGGAAGTTGCTTGTTGCCTTTGTCATTTCCAGTCGCGCTAAGAATAGCAGCCAAGGCCACCCGGCCAAGGCCAAGACCAAGGGCTAGGCCAAGGCCATGGACGCGCCGCCAAGGCCAAGGCCGCTTGCCTTGGTCATGCGATAGCCTTTGCCAAGCTGGCATCGTGCCATGCCACAGCCTTGGCCAGCAGCATGCCATGCATGCCACTGCCAACAGCTTGCAATGCCAATGCCTTGGCCAGCAGCATGCCCTGCCACGGCCTTGTCCAGCAACTTGGCACGGCATGGCCTTGGTCGAGAACATCGCATGCCACGGCCTTGGCAAGCAGTCCTTGTCCCTCGGGTAATTGCCATTACGTTTCGCTTTTGACTTACGTACAAGTTGCCCTGCGAAATGCATGTCCCTCGGGTAATAGCCATTTGGTTGGCTTTGACTTGCGAACGTGTTTGCCAGTGCTTTCCCAGTGGAAGCTTGTTGCGAAAAGTATGTCTGTCCCTCGGAAGTTGCCTGTTGCGTTTGTTATTTGTATTCGCGCTAACCGATGCTTGCTCGGCTTCTCTAAGTGTTTTTGCACGTTCGTCGGGCTTCTCCGTCCTTCGGGGTGCGATTCGCATTTTTTAATTATTTATTTACTCATAAAAATTAAAATAAAATAAGTAATAAATAAAAGTATAATTAAAAAAATAACTATATTTACTAGTGCCTCACCCAATAATTATTGGAATTTTTCCATAATTTTTTGACTATTTTTATTAATTTTTATTATTTTTTAAGTATTAAAATCGAAATAAATTAAAATAAAATATTTCCGGTGGCCAAATATTTTTTTTCAATTTTTTTTATGGTGTATTAAATTATTTCCTTCAACTTTCATGTTGAAAGTTTTGGCAAAAAACCATTACTTTTTAAAAAAACCCCATTATGACTCCTCGAGCATGGTTGATGTTTCCTCCTGTCAGATGAAAAAGGGCTTAACAAGCTACTATAAGGGGGGGGCACCTCCCTTAAGGCTGGCCAGCAAGGCCATGCCACAGGCCACGCCTATGCCTAGGCGGGCGCTTTGCACATGCCATCGCTTGGCTTGTGGCATTGAAACTACGTAGCCAAGCACGGAATGTGTCGAGTGGCGGCCCGCGGTGGTGGCGGTGGTACGTCGACCTTGGCCAGCATGCCATGCCACAGCCTTGGCCAGCAGCATGGCATGCCAAAGCCTTGGCCAGCAGCATGCCATGCCCTGGCCTTTGCAAGCATGCCATGCCACGGCCTTGGCCAGCAGCATGCCATGCCACAGCCTTGGCCAGCATGTCATGCCACGGCCTCGGCCAGCAGCATGCCATGCCAACGCCTCGGCCAGCAGCATGCCATGCCACCGCCTTGGCCAGCAGCATGCCATGCTCGACCTCGGCAAGCATGTCATGCCACGGCCTCGGCCAGCAGCATGCCATGCCACGGCCTCGGCCAGCAGCATGCCATGCCAAAGCCTCGACCAGCAGCATGATGCCTAGTCCTTGGCCAGCTGCAAGCCATGCCACAGCCTTGGCCAGCAAAATGGCACGCCAACGCCTTGGCCAGCAGCATGCCATGCCACAGCCTTGGCCAGCAGCATGCCATGCCCCGGCCTTGGCAAGCGTGTCATGCCACGGCCTTGGCCAGCAGCATGTCATGCCACGGCCTCGGCCAGCATGTCATGCCACGGCCTCGGCCAGCAGCATGCCATGCCAAAGCCTCGACCAGCAGCATGATGCCTAGTCCTTGGCCAGCAGCAAGCCATGCCCCACAGCCTTGGCCAGCAAAATGGCATGCTAAAAGCCTTGGCCAGCAGCATGCCATGCCACAGCCTTGGCCAGCAGCATGCCATGCCCCGGCCTTGGCAAGCATGTCATGCCACGGCCTCGGCCAGCAGCATGCCATGCCACGGCCTCGGCCAGCAGCATGCCATGCCACGGCCTTGGCCAGCATGTCATGCCACGGCCTCGGCCAGCAGCATGCCATGCCAAAGCCTCGACCAGCAGCATGATGCCTAGTCCTTGGCCAGCAGCAAGCCATGCCACAGCCTTGGCAAGCAAAATGGCATGCATGCCAAAGCCTTGGCCAGCAGCATGCCATGCCACAGCCTTGGCCAGCAGCATGCCATGCCCCGGCCTTGGCAAGCATGTCATGCCACGGCCTTGGCCAGCAGCATGCCATGCCACGGCCTTGGCCAGCAGCATGCCATGCCCGACCTCGGCAAGCATGTCATGCCACGGCCTCGGCCAGCAGCATGCCATGCCAAAGCCTCGGCCAGCAACATGCCATGCCACAGCCTCGGCCAGAAGCACGCCATGCCAAAGCCTCGACCAGCAGCATAATGCCTAGTCCTTGGCCAGCAGCATGCCATGCCACGGCCTTGGCCAGCAGCATGCCATGCCACGGCCTTGGCCAGCAGCATGCCATGCCACGGCCTTGGCCAGCAGCATGCCTTGCCACGGCCTTGTCCAGCATCATGGCATGGGCATTGGCCAACAGCATATCATGCCATGTCCCTCGGGTAATTGCCATTAGGTTTGGCTTTGACTTACGTACAAGTTGCCTTGCAAAATGCATGTCCCTCGGTTAAATTGCCATTTGGTTGGCTTTGACGTGCGAACGAGTTGCCTGTGCTTTCCTAGTGGAAGCTTGTTGCGAAAAGTATGTCCCTCGAAAGTTGCCTGTTGCGTTTGTTATTTGCATTCGCGCTAACCGGTGCTTGCTCGGCTTCTCTAAATGTTTTCGCGCGTTCGTCGGGCTTCTTAGTCCTTCGGGGGGCGATTCGTTTTGGGGGGCTGGTGCACAGTGTACGTCGTGGCGCGTGAGTTGTGCTTTGGTTTGTGCGAGTCGGACGGATCCCTGCCTGTGCAGCGAACTCCGCTGGTGCATTCCTCGATGTCCCTCGGGTAATTGCCTTTAGGTTGTCTTCGACTCGCCTTCGAGTTGCCTGCGCTTCCCCAGTGGAAGGTGCCTTGCAAAAAGCGTGTCCCTCGGGTAATTGCTAATTTGGCTGGCTTTGACGTGCGAACGAGTTGCCTGTGCTTTCCTAGTGGAAGCTTGTTGCGAAAAGTATGTCCCTCGAGAGTTGCCTGCTGCGTTTGTTATTTGCATTCGCGTTAACCGGTGCTTGCTCGGCTTCTCTAAATGTTTTCGCGCGTTCGTCGGGCTTCTTGGTCCTTCGGGGGGTGATTCGTTTTGGGGGGTGGTGCACAGTGTACGTCGTGGCGCGTGAGTTGTGTTTGGTTTGTGCGAGTGGGACGGATCCCTGCCTGTGCAGCGAACTCCACTGGTGCATTCCTCGATGTCCCTCGGGTAAATGCCTTTAGGTTGTCTTCGACCCGCCTTCGAGTTGCCTGCGCTTCCCTAGTGGAAGGTGCCTTGCGAAAAGCATGTCCCTCGGGTAATTGCCATTTTGTTGGCTTTGACTTGCGAACGAGCTGCCTATGCTTTCCAAGTGGAAGCTTGCTGCGAAAGTATGTCCCCCGGAAGTTGTTGCCTGTTGCCTTTGTTACTTGCAGTCGCGCTAACCGGTGCTTGCTCGGCTTCTCTGAATGTTCTCGCACGTTCGTCTGGCTTCTTAGTCCTTCGGGGTGTGATTCGTTTCGGGCGGCTGGTGCGTAGTGTACGTCGTGGCGCGTGAGTTGTGTTTGGTTTGTGCGAGCTGGATGGATCCCTGCCTGTGCAGCGAACTCCTCTGGTGCATTCCTCTTCATTTGGGCTCGGGGGCAAATTTTTGCCTTCCGCCTCGCTTGGGTTCCTGTGTTGCCTACCTAAAGAAAAGGAATTCGGTCCGTATCCTGCGCCTGTGTTCGTCTCGCCACCTCGTGGCGCTGGGGGAACCCCAAAGTATCTCCCGCGTTCCGTGCTGTCCCCTCACGTTGCCGTGTCGGCGGCATGGCCCGCGGGCAGTTATGCTCGTGCTCTCGGATTCAGAGCCCTGTGCGGGTGCACGCGGGTCTTCGACCTCCGTTTCCCCGCCAGGCGTTCGTCGCTCGCTGCGGGCTACGGCCGCGCCTGCCTCTGACCGTGCCGGCTCCGTCGGTCGGGCTTATGCAGTGCCGGCGTCGTAAAGAAGGAATGCTACCTGGTTGATCCTGCCAGTAGTCATATGCTTGTCTCAAAGATTAAGCCATGCATGTGTAAGTATGAACTAATTCAGACTGTGAAACTGCGAATGGCTCATTAAATCAGTTATAGTTTGTTTGATGGTATTTGCTACTCGGATAACCGTAGTAATTCTAGAGCTAATACGTGCAACAAGCCCCGACTTCCGGAAGGGATGCATTTATTAGATAAAAGGTCGACGCGGGCTGTGCCCGTTGCTCTGATGATTCATGATAACTCGACGGATCGCACGGCCCTCGTGCCGGCGACGCATCATTCAAATTTCTGCCCTATCAACTTTCGATGGTAGGATAGTGGCCTACTGTTAGCACCTTCTACTTGAAGGCTGCATTGGTTGGCATTGGCAGCACCTTGCGCCCATGTCCAACCAAGACCAAGGCATGATGGTGGCATGCCAAGACAGCAAGGTGAAATGTTGGCTAAGTGCTGAGGCAGCAGCACACAACCCTTGGCCAAAGCATGTGCAGCCGTTGCACAGATGCAAGGCATTAACATGACCCGAATGTGGGCTGCAGCATGCTTGGGGGTTGAAAACATTCAGTAAGCAAAACTTGGTCTGGGGGCCAAGTCAACCAAATTCGTGGCTGACTTGAGAAGGCAAACAACATGGGCAGTTATTAGCAGTTATGTTGGTCTGCTGGCAGCAGTTACATGTATTGGGCAGAGACAAGGCAAGGCAGGACTTCAGGAAGCAAGGCTGAAATATAGGAGCAGTTGCTGGCAGTTATGTCCCAGAAATGATCCTAAGTCCCTAGGCAGTTGGGGGTGTCAACTGCCATGCCACTTGGCATGCTTTCCTTGTAATGCTGGTTGTAATTTGAAAACTGATTGTAAGCCTATTTAGGCATCAGCCATGGAACTCGAAAATTAACTAAGTGTTGGTAAGAGTTCCATAGGCATCCTTTGTATTGTTGGTGCAATTAATAAAGGTTGGGAGTTATTTCCTGTAAACACTTGCTGCCTATTCTCTTACTTGTTTATAGCACTTTGTGTGTGTGTGTGTTCATACTTGGCTGAGACTAAGTGTCCAACTTAGTGCCATTGCAGGCTGGAATTTTGAAAACGAAAATTGACCCTGTAACAATTGGTATCAGAGCACGGTTTTGCTCTAATGGTTTCTGGCATGGATGCCATACGAGATAGAGTGACGCGGTTGGAAACTCTTGTTGGTGACCCTGCTGATGAGAATATCTCGCTGGCGGATCGATTGGATGCTGTGGGCTCAAGGTATCTTGACCTTGAGACCTCGACAGCAGATCGGTTCAAGGAAATGCTGACGGATGTGCTAGCCATTTCAGATTCTTGGAAAGACAAGTTTCAGGAAGTTGTGGATGAACTGTCCCTTCTGAAGAAGGCCATCTGTGGGCATACGAATTCTGAAAAGACTCCTTCGAAAATCAAAGTTCCAGATCCTAAAGCTTTTGGCGGAAATCGCAGTGCGAAGGAACTTGAGAATTTTCTGTGGGACATGGAGCAGTACTTCAAGGCTGCTCATGTGCCTGAAGGAGAAAAGGTTACAATCACAAGCATGTACCTTACTGGTGATGCTAAACTTTGGTGGCGAACTCGTGTCGGGGATGATGCTCGGGCAGAGATCTCAACTTGGGATGCTCTTAAGAAGGAAATGAAGGAACAATTCCTTCCGTGCAATACATCTTGGGTTGCGAGGGATGCCTTAAAACGGTTGAAGCATGCTGGATCGGTGAGGGACTATGTGAAGGAATTCAGTTCTTTGATGTTGGACATCAAGAACATGTCGGAGGAAGATAAACTCTTCAATTTCATGTCTGGGTTGCAGAATTGGGCCCAGTTAGAACTTCGACGACTTGGGGTCAAAGATTTGTCCTCTGCCATGGCTGCGGCAGATGGTTTGCTTGACTACAGGTTAAGTAAGGAACCCCCTACAGAAACCAGCAAACCCAAGAAGAAAGGAAAGGAGAAGACGGGAGAGAAGAAGTATGGTTTCAAGAAGGGAAAGGAGGGTTCCAAGTACAAACAGAAGGGGGATTCTTCTCAGACCAACGGTGGGAAATCTAACAAAGGGTGTTTCATTTGTGATGGACCCCATAGAGCGAAGGACTGTCCCAAGCGTGAGAAACTCAACGCTATGGTCGCGGAAGATGGCAAAGGGGAGTCGGATTCTGAGGGGCCGACTAGAGTAAATCCTTTACAATTGCTCAATGCAATTCATGCGGACAAAGCCCCTACTACCGGTCTAATGTACATCAAAGTGAAGTTGGCAGATACCGACATTGCAGCGATGGTAGACACCGGTGCCACGCATAACTTTCTGTCCGAAAAAGTTGTGCAGACCCTTGGATTGCAAGTTACCCAAAGCGCCAGTCGAATCAAGGCAGTAAACTCAGTGGCTCAATCGGTACAAGGAATGGCTTCCAAAGTATCGATCACAGTTGGAGATTGGACTGGACGGGTTAACTTGATGGTGGTTCCTTTGGATGATTTCGATGTCATCCTAGGAAATGATTTCTTTGTGACTGCAAAAGTGGCTTTGATGCCATTTTGGGTGGGATATTGATTTGGATGAAGACAAGCCTTGTTTTGTTGCTGGTTGCAGTAAATCAGACAAAGGCAAGGGCGCAAAGAGGAAGACGGAGACCCTCTCAGCCATTCAAGTGCACAACGGTTTGAAAAAGGGCGCAGAAACATATCTTGCTGCCTTGGTGGAAATCAAACCTGATCTGTTTGTAGAAGTGCCAGATGAAGTGGTGGGAGTGTTGAAAGAATTTGAGGATGTGATGCCTCCGGAGTTGCCAAAGTCCCTTCCTCCTCGGCGTGCCACTGATCACAAGATAGAGTTGATTCCGGGTGCTAAGCCTCCAGCGAAAGCACCCTACAGAATGTCCCCAATGGAACTCACAGAGTTGCGAACGCAATTGACGGACTTATTAGATGCTGGACTGGTTCAGCCATCCAAAGCCCCTTACGGTGCCCCAGTGCTTTTTCAAAAGAAGCAAGATGGAAGTATGCGCATGTGTGTGGATTATCGGGCTCTCAACAAAGTGACTATAAAGAACAAATATCCAGTCCCTTTGGTGGCAGACCTATTTGACCGACTGTGCAAGGCCACTTACTTCACAAAATTGGACTTACGTGCTGGCTATTGGCAAGTTCGAGTGGCTGAAGGAGATGAGTCAAAGACAACCTGTGTTACAAGGTATGGGTCTTTTGAGTTCCTAGTAATGCCGTTTGGGTTAACTAATGCCCCGGCTACATTCTGTAATCTTATGAATGATGTGTTCAATGATTATGTCGATCAGTTTGTTGTTGTTTATTTGGATGATATTGTAATATATAGTGAGTCCCTAGAGGATCACTTGTCCCATCTTCGGATGGTGTTCACTCGGTTAAAGGAACACCAGTTGTATGTCAAGAAGGAAAA
>JAPPVO010001592.1:5000-12500 GCA_030407325.1 Camellia japonica | reverse complement strand
AATTATTATTTTTTCCAATATTCAGCTCTAGGGATCCTTCCCCATTCGGCCTATTTAAACTATTCGGCCCCTTGTCTTTGCGGGATATCTGCCGGCTAGCGTCTAGCTTCTAAAATATACCTCCTTTATCCTTGCCAGTTATTTGGCTACCACAATTGCCCTCCGAACTCCCTGTTGACGGCAGTCAATCGGCGTGTTTGGTTCAGAATTTGAGGAGTTTAGCGTCAGGCGGCTTCGCGTGCCCCAATATATATCAGGAAGCACGCGCCTTTTGCTCATCATTGCGCTTTCCCGCTCTATTCATGTGTATCTCAGCATTTATTGCGATTTGAAACTTTGGTCCTTTCGGATTCATATTTCGTCGATCTTTTTGAGACTTTTGGATCGCCAGTGCATATCCCTCCGTGACTCGCGTCTTTTGCAACTTCTTCCCGCCTTCCCTTGTCTCATCTGTTCTTCGTAAGTTTTTCTTATCCCTTCTTTGTAATCCTATTTTCTGTTTGCTATTTTAGCTTCGGCGAATATTTAGTTCTCTGCTAGGATGGCCAAACATTTGAAAGACCTCCTTTCTGAGGATCGCATCTCCGGCTTCCGGCAACATTTTTCTATTCCTGACGACGTCCATTTATCCCTTGTAACGGACAATGCTCTCGACATGGAGAGGGAAGATCAGAACACGATCGTATTCCCTCTTTTATCCATTGCGGAGGGCGGGGTTCGTTTCCCCCTTCACCCACTCCTTAGGGCCGTTCTCCGCTATTGGGGTTTGATTCCTTCTCAACCCAATGTAAATTTCTTTCGAATCATCATGGGGGTCTTAGAGTTGAACCGACGCCTTAGGATTAACCTTGGGATTCCGGCCATTCGGCATTGTTACGCCTTAGCCAAATCCTCCGGTCGGCTGGGGCGATATTTTCTCAGGGCCAAAGATACCGACCATCACTTGGTGACTATGCTTGCCAGTTCTGGTAAACGGGTTGACGACGTGATGGTCAACGTCCGGTAATTGGGAGTTCGCTGAAGGGGAGGATCGCCTGGACCCTGTTCCCAGACATAAGGGCGACCCAGGTTGCCACGCAATGTCTTGTTTGTTGGTCTATCTCTTATTCGGCTCTTTTCTCTAAATCGCTTTTCATCTTCTGCAGGTAATAGGTTGAAGAAAATTCTGACTTCGGTTGACGACGCGGTTCTTGGGGAAATCAAGACTGCACTCAGATATTTCGGCCGTCCAAACGTACAACAGCAGGGGAGAGCCGCCCATATTCTCCTTCGGTACGAACCCACTTACACTACTTTCTCGGCTGCAGATAACATTCCGATTCCAGTCGGCAATCAACAGCTCTCGGCCCTTATCTTCCCCAGCTTCAAAAACCTTAGGCAGATCGGTCTCGTAGCTTCTGATTCGGGGGAAGACGCCGAGCCGACCGTTGAGGTGGTTGCCGATCCGGCGGGGGGGTCTACTGAGAGAGTAGTAGAAGGCGACGAGGCCGTACGCTCGGCATTCGAAGCCACCGAGCCATCCGCCTCAGGACGAACAGATTTCTCTTCCGGGGATATTTTTGCGAATTTGGGGGATCTACCCGGCGATTTCTTTGAGGGTATGGCGAAGGAAAGCCTAACGCAGATGGCACGTAAAAGAAATGCGGAGCGCATGGCCGCCCGAAAGAAGGTTGAATGTGCCGCATCAGATCCCAGCTTGATCAAGCCGTTCGTACCCGTTTCGGAGGGGACAGTGGTTGTTGCGTCCGATACGGAAAAAGAGGGTGGAGAACAAGTCGATGGGGAACGGCCGATTCCGGAGCAAGGCCAAAAGCGCGGTGCCGAGGGGGAAGCGAGTTCAGAAGCTGGCCCTGGTAGCAAACGGCCTCGGCTTGAAGAACCGGACGTGGTCGCTCCGTTCGTTATTCAGCCAAAGATCAGGGATATGCCGATTTTATCCGACGCTTCAGCCATCGAGGATCCGGCCGTGGCTCTGAGCTTGGCGGCTTCGATTTCTCTGCCGGCTGACAACAAAGCCTTCGGTGCCGTGCCTGACATTATGGCCGTTGCCCTAACTGCTCAATCGGCACTCCTGGTAGGTCACCTTCATTTCGCTCTTTGTTTGTTAAAGGCGTCTAATCATATCGAATTGTTTTGCAGACGGTCGGAAGGATCACCGACTTGGGTCGCCGCCTGCGTGATGCTCTCGGGAGAATTGACCATTTGCAAACAGAGGTGCAGGGTCAGAAAAGTAGGGCCGAGTTCGAAATTATGAGAGCTGAAATGGAGAGCGCGAGAGCCGAAGCGGAGAAAGAGAGGGTTCGCGTCGCCGAACAGCTTCGTGTTGATGCTGAGGGTAGAGCAAATGCGAGCGAGGAATCGCTCAAACTTTCCAAGGAAGCACTTGCTGAAGCGGAAGCTCAGTTAGAGGAGCTTAAGGCGGCCCGCGAGAAAGCTGAATCGGAGGCCTTTGAAGCAGGGAGGGGCGCCGCTCTGACAGAATATGTTGAAGAAGTGTCCAAGTTTGAGAATCGCGGGTTCAAACATGGGTGGCTCAAAGCCCTTGCCGCCGCTGAGGTTACATTGGACTTGCCGATTCCTTATGAGCAGGTGGATGTTGAGCCACTTGAATCCGATACCGACGAATGATCTGGGGGCCGTTTACTGAGCAGCCGTCTTTTTGTTTTTGTTTTTCCTTCTTTTGGATAGTGCTTTGTTGGTTCAGGGTAGTTTTCATGTATAAATTGGTTAACATCTGCGCGCAATTTATTGATGAAAATTTCCTTGTAATTTTTGCTCTACCACCACACACTTTGTATAAAAGAGTTCTGTGGTTTAATTTTAATGAAAGAGTTCTGTGTTTGTCAATGCATTTGGTAAAATGGGATTGCATATACTGTGGGGAAACCCTGATTTGTGAATCTGCCCTTGCCCCAGGGGGTTCATAAAAAGAGTTCTAGCTCTGAGTCAACTTGTGAGCCGGCTGGGGTATTTGGTCCGAGTGATTTTATTTAGAACTCTTCTAAACAAGCCGTATATAGAATATCGTTTATCCAAACTTTAGTTTTCTGCAGATTCAATACATATCCCATCAAAATCACCATTTGCAATTTCACTGCCTACTGATCTTCGGCCCTTAGATTGACGAATCTGCCCTTGCCCCAGGGGGTTCATGATAAGAACTCTGGCTCTGAGGAATCAATTCGTGAGCCGGCTGGGGTAGTTTGGCCGAACACATTGATGAATCTGCCCTTGCCCCAGGGGGTTCATGATAAGAACTCTGGTTCTGAGGAATGCAGATTCAATACATATCCCATCAAAATCACCATTTGCAATTTCACTGCCTACTGATCTTCGGCCCTTAGATTGACGAATCTGCCCTTGCCCCAGGGGGTTCATGATAAGAACTCTGGCTCTGAGTCAATTCGTGAGCCGGCTGGGGTAGCTTGGCCGAGCAGATTGATGAATCTGCCGTCAACTTAGTCGGCGTCAGTCGATTGGGTGTCGCAATTAATGAACTTGCCTCGATCGTGCTGCCTCTGCGAGTGTTAAATGATTAAAGGTATAGCTTTTAAGAGTCTGGTAGCTATCTGATTCAGACTCCTGAGAGAAAATCTATTGTACGAATGTCGAACAAACTCTTCTTTAACAGCAAAGGGGAAGCCAAGACATTGGCTGAGCTTGGCGGTGATATGAAGCAAAGTGAACACCGTGGTGCGCCCTTGCGTGCTGGGAGTAAGAGTTCTATGGGTCGACAGAGGCGTCAATCTCCTCGACGTCGTAGTAGGTCGCCCAGACGGGATAGGCAGTCCCAGGGGAGATCGCCACACGCCCAAGTCGAAAGGAGATCAGACGCGAATCCGCGCCCATTAAGTTTTGCAGTATTTGTGAGGAATAAACCCATGACGGAAGCGGACTCGATCGTTCGAGATCCAGACGTGGCGGTCGAGTTTGCTCGACAAATATTTCCTCCGGAAGTGCAGCAGTCAATGGTCGGTCGTCAGGACTACGAAGTATTTCGCGAGGGCATTCATGGGGCGGTGAAAGGGCTCTATACGGCTTACGAAGTCGGCATGCGATTGCGCGCCGCCCGTCGAGAAATGGAGAAAAAGGAAGAGCGTATCCGCAGTTTGGAGGCTCGCGTGGAGGCGGCTGAACGTGAGTTAAGAGAGATCAGAGCGGCTCAAGTGCAACCAGCTGGGCAGGTGAATCCGAATCCAATCGTGGAAGAGAGGGTTACCAGTCGGCTTATAAGTGCTGCCATTGCCGATCGCGAAACGGCGAGCATGTTCGCATTGGAGTCCGCCAAGGGGAGGTCTTATGAAAAAGGTTTTCACGAAGGGCGCTTGGTTGGAATCCAAAAGACCAAGGAGACGCTTGCCGAAGAGGTTTGCCGATGTGAAAATCGTGGGTTCAGGCATGGTTGGATCAAGGCATCTCAAGTCGCCGAATCTCTTCGCTTGTCAGGCATCGATTCGGCGTCACCTCTCTACCACAGTGAGGATTTTCCGTTTTCTGCTTTCGAGGTTGAAAAGAGTGAGGATGAGGGCGACGCCGTCTGACTTTAATTATTGTAAGGTTCGAACGCTGGTCGCGTTTGCTATTATGTAATTTCTTGGTTGTTTGAATAAAAGACGCTTTATTGAAAATATCAAATTGTCTCCCGCATTCGGCGTGTGCGTATTTAATTTGATTGCATAAATGTTTGGATAGACGTAAATACATCAATCGGACTCGGCATGTTAAATCGATGCGCCGATTCGTTGTGCGTGATCGGCCTACATGTAATGGCCGTTTACTTTTGAATAAAGCCATTGCGGCGTGTGTTGTTGAAATTTGAAGAAGTCGTGAGCCAGAGATCGGAGAGCTAGGTAATTTTTGCCCTTGCGCAGCCTGTGCGCGTGCATTTTGGCCAACCGTTGGGTTAACTAGGTCATGGAGAATGTTGACCGACGCCTGTCTCGTGGGGTTTAGTATTGATAAAATCACCTCGGGATTTGGGCCTCGAGATCGCGGCCATTACTGAGAATAAAAGCGGCAGGCGCCTCATGCAATCAAACAACATCTATTGCGTGGGATGGTCAAGCGTTCTCACCATCAGATGGTGATGATAGTCGCAGGAGCTCAAATTCCGGCCGAACTTGGCGCTCAGACGGTTTGCGGCGGGGGATTCTCCGATGTAGGAGGTGGACCGCTGAAAGGAGAAACTGGAAACACGTCAGCCTCCAAGTCGTTGAAGCAGATCGCCCCGAAAGGAGACACAACGACCGCTGCCCCTAACCTCCCTTGTCTTGGATCTTGGCCTTGACATTGTCGATGGTGTCAGAGGCCCGGCGACATGCCGATTCGGGCGCGGTTAGATCGATGCGTGATTTGTCTTAGAAGTTAGAGATAGATATTGTAATGTTCGAACGCGGATTGCGTCTATGTAACAACTTTTAAATCAAATAAAAAGTGTTATTTCATATAATTGAGTCTCACTCTGAAAATCTTTTGTTTAGCTATGCCAGATGAACGTTCCTGATTCCAACTTTTAATGGTTAAGCAAGTCATTTCGTATGGTTTAATAGTTTGCTATCGGAAAGTTTGCTACCGGAACGTTTGTGTAGCTTAGATATTTTTGCTTAAATATTTTTTCCTGTATTCAGGAATCGGCCCTTGCCTTAGGCGGGATGTGAATTAAACCGGAATGGGTCGTACTCGTGGGCCGAATAAGGCACGCCTTGTCCGGCGAACCATACTAGTGATTCGGCTTAATTAGTTGATTAAAGCGGGCTCCGAATCCGGAGACTTGGCCAATCGTGACATCCACGAAGGGCGCTCCGAATCCGGAGACTTATTCGGCCCTAAGGTGTCATGCACCAAAGGGGGCTCCGAATCCGGAGACTTATTCGGCCCCAAGGTGTCATGCACCAAAGGGGGCTCCGAATCCGGAGACTTATTCGGCCCTAAGGTGTCATGCACCAAAGGGGGCTCCGAATCCGGAGACTTATCTTGGCCAATCGTGACATCCACGAAGGGCGCTCCGAATCCGGAGACTTATTCGGCCCTAAGGTGTCATGCACCAAAGGGGGCTCCGAATCCGGAGACTTATTTGGCCAATCGTGACATCCACGAAGGGCGCTCCGAATCCGGAGACTTATTCGGCCCTAAGGTGTCATGCACCAAAGGGGCTCCGAATCCGGAGACTTATCGGCCAAGGTGTCATGCACCAAAGGGGGCTCCGAATCCGGAGACTTATCTTGGCCAATCGTGACATCCATGAAGGGCGCTCCGAATCCGGAGACTTATCCGGCCCTAAGGTGCCATGCACCAAAGGGGCTCCGAATCCGGAGACTTATTCGGCCCTATGGTGCTTGAAGGAGAGTGACAAAGAAAGTCAATTTTTCATTAAAACGTGGTACCAGTACAAGCATCGGATCCCATAAGTCGGGTCCGTAAATGGATCTTCCTAAGGTCTACGTTGGCGCGGATTGCGGTGAGCCACGGATCTCCTCAATGCCACGGTCTGTTGGGAAGCGCATAAGCTGATGGTAGGTGCTTGGGACAGTCTTCATGATATGCAACCAGGGACGTCCCATGATGGCGTTATACGGTGACGGAAGCTTAACAACCAAGAATTCCACGTCAACCGTTTTTGAGCCCGCTCGAACAGGGAGCACGACCTTCCCCAACGGGTACTCTGGATTCGTGTTGAAGCCGAACAGTGGCTGAGACGACGGCGATAGGTCTGACTCGTTGAGGCCGAGTTCAACAAAAGTTCTGTAGTACAAGATTTCCGAAGTGCTGCCTGGATCTATGAGAATTCGTTCAACGCTAAACTGTCGTACGCGTAATTTGACGACCAAAGGATCGACGTGGCTGGCCACCGTTCCGACGAGGTCGGAGTCATCGAACTTAATTGTCGGAGTTTCTCTGGGCCTGCCGGTTGACATGTTATTTTTTTGGGGAATTGGGTGTGATTGGATTGTATGCACGGTCGGGATGCCGGTAGACTGTAGATTATGTGGATCACACCAAGCGGAGGCGAATCCTGTCTCAAGGCTAATGCTTTGGTTGGCTTCCCCTTGCTCACGTATTGCTGCAATCGACCATCTTGCACTAGTTCCTCCAGATGATCCCTTAGCGCATAACAACTCTCGGTTTCGTGGCCGTGATCTTTGTGGTATTCGCATCGTCTGTCCCTTCTCCGTGTGTCGGGAGGCCCCACCATCTTCGACGGCCACTTGAAAAATGGAAGGTGCTGGACTTTGGTCATTATTGCCGCGATCGGCTCTGTCAACTCCGTGTACTTTTTGTCGGTTCGCCTTGAGCGTCTGCTGTCGACTTGTAGTTGTTCGTTCGTTCGGTGGGAGCACTGATCGCTCGATCGGCGGGAGTCCCACCTTTTGTCTCGCTTGGTTCGTTGCCGGGGCTCAGGGCTCAGGGCTCAGTGGCGGCACGGAGCTTATTGGTCGAGCGATTTCGGGGAGGGCCGTTTTGCTGGAGATTTGTCCGGCTTTTATTCTTAGGGCATCATCT
>JAPPVO010001591.1:0-16342 GCA_030407325.1 Camellia japonica | reverse complement strand
CAGTTTATCATCGTGCTATTTTGCGAATCGTACTGTTTTGTGCAGTTTACACTCGTGTTATTTTGCGCGTCGTACTATTTTGCGCATCGCACTGTTTTTGTGCAGTTTATCACTCGCGCTATTATGCGCACCGCACTATTTTGTGCAGTTTACAATCGCGTTATTTTGTGCGTCGTCCTGTTTTGCGCATCGCGTTGTTTTGTGCAGTTTATCATCACTCGCGCCATTTTGCGCATCGCCCTGTTTTGTGCAGTTTATCACTCGCACTATCGCTTTTTGCGCATCGCACGTTTTGCATTTTTACACTCGCGTTATTTTGCGCGTCGCCCTCTTTCGCGCTAGCGTCACTGTTTTTGTGCAATTTATCACTCTCGCTATTTTGCGAATCGTTCTGTTTTGTGCAGTTTACACTCGAGTTATTTTGCGCGTCTTCCTGTTTTGCGCATCGCACTATTTTGTGCAGTTTATCACTCGCGCTATTTTGCGCATCGCAATGCTTTGTACAGTTTATCACGCGTGCTATTTTGCGCATCGCACTGTTTTGTGAAGTATATCGCTCGCGGTATTTTGCGCAGCGCACTGTTTTGTGCAGTTTACACTCGCGTAATTTTGCGTGTCGTCCTGTTTTGCGCATTGCGCTGTTTTGTGCAGTTTATCACACGCGCCATTTTGCGCATCGCCCTGTTTTGTGCAGTTTATCACTCGCGCTATTTTACGCATCACACTGTTTTGTGCAGTTCATCACTCGCGCTATTTTGCGGATCCCACTGTTTTGTGCAGTTTACACTCGCGTTATTTTTCGCGTCGTCCTGTTTTGCGCATCGTGCTATTTTGTGCAGTTTATTACTCTCCCCATTTTGCACATCGCCCTGTTTTGTGCAGTTTATCACTCGCGATATTTTGCGCATAGCACTGTTTTGTGCAGTTTATCACTCGCGCTATTTTGCGCATCGCACTGTTTTGTGCAGTTTTACACTACTCGCGTTATTTTTGCGTCGTCCTCTTTAGCGCATCGCAAACCACCGTTTGTGCAATTTATCACTCCCGCTATTTGCTCATCGCACTGTTTTGTGCAGTTTACACTCGCGTTATTTTGCGCGTTGTCCTGTTTTTCGAATCGCGCTGTTTTGTGCAGTTTATCGCTCGCACTATTTTGCGTATCGCACTGTTTTGTGCAGTTTACATTCGCGGTATTTTGCGCGTCGTCCTATTCTGCGCATCGCACTGTTTTGTGCAGTTTATCACTCGCGCTATTTTGCGCATCACACTGTTTTGTGCAGTTTACACTCACGTTATTTTGCTCGTCGTCCTGTTTTCCGGATCGCACTGTTTTGTGACGTTTATCACTCGCGCCATTTTGCGCATCGCCCTGTTTTGTGCAGTTTATCACTCGCGCTATTTTGCGGATCGCACTATTTTTGTGCAATTTATCCCTCACGCTATTTTGCGCATCGCACTGTTTTGTGCAGTTTACACTCGCGTCATTTTGCGCGTCGTCCTGTTTTGCGCATCGCGCTATTTTGTGCAGTTTATCACTCGCGCCATTTTGCGCATCGCCCTGTTTTGTGCAGTTTATCACTTGCGCTATTTTGCGCATCGCACTGTTTTTGTCAAATTTATCCTTCGCGCTATTTTGCGCATCGCACTGTTTTGTGCAGTTTACACTCGCGTTATTTTGCACGTCGTCCTGTTTTGCGCATCGCGCTGTTTTGTGCAGTTTATCACTCGCGCCATTTTGCGCATCGCACTGTTTTGGGCAGTTTATCACGCGCGCTATTTTGCGAATCGCACTGTTTTGTGCAGTTTATCATTCGCGCTATTTTGCGGATCGCACTGTTTTCTGCAGTTTACACTCGCGTTATTTTGCGCGTCGACCTATTTTGCGTATCGCACTGTTTTGTGCCGTTTATCACTCGCGCTATTGTGCGCATCGCACTATTTTGTGCAGTTTACCCTCGCGTTATTTTGCGCGTCGTCCTGTTTTGCGCATCGCGCTGTTTTGTGCCGTTTATCACTCGCGCTATTTTGCGCATCGTACTGCTTTGTGCAGTTTATCACTCGAGCTATTTTGCGGATCGCACTGTTTTGTGCAGTTTACACTCGCGTTATTTTGCGCGTCGTCCTATTTTGCGCATCGCACTGTTTTGTGCAGTTTATCACTCGCGCTATTGTGCGCATCGCACTATTTTGTGCAGTTTACAATTGCGTTATTTTGCGCGTCGTCCTGTTTTGCGCATCGCGCTGTTTTGTGCAGTTTATCACTCGCGCCATTTTGCGCATCGCCCTGTTTTGTGCAGTTTATCACTTGCGCTATTTTGCGCATCGCACTGTTTTGTGCAATTTACAACTCACGCTATTTTGTGTATCGCTCTGTTTTGTGCAGTTTGCACTCGAGTTATTTTGCGCGTCTTCCTGTTTTGCGCATCGCGCTGTTTTGTGCAGTTTATCACTCGCGCTATTTTGCGCATCGCACTATTTTGTACAGTTTAACACGCGTGCTATTTTGCGGATCGCACTGTTTTGTCAAGTTTATCACTCGCGGTATTTTGCGCATCGCACTGTTTTTGTGCATTTACACTCGCGTAATTTTGCGTGTCGTCCTGTTTGCGCATTGCGCTGTTTTGTGCAGTTTATCACTCGCGCCATTTTGCGCATCGCCCTGTTTTGTGCAGTTTATCACTCACGCTATTTTCGCATCGCACTGTTTTGTGCAGTTCATCACTCGCGCTATTTTGCGGATCGCACTGTTTTGTGCAGTTTACACTCGCGTTATTTTTGCGCGTCGTCCTATTTTGCGCATCGCACTGTTTTTTGTAGTTTACACTCGCGTTATTTTGCCCGTCGTCCTGTTTTGCGTATCGCGCTGTTTTGTGCAGTTTATCACTCGCGCCATTTTGCGCATCGCCCTGTTTTGTGCAGTTTATCACTCACGCTACTTTGCGCATCACACTGTTTTGTGCAGTTTATCACTCGCGCTATTTTGCGAATCTCACTGTTTTGTGCAGTTTACACTCGCGTTATTTTGCGCGTTGTCCTGTTTTGCGAATCGCGCTATTTTGTGCAGTGTATCACTCGCGCTATTTTGCGCATCGCACTGTTTTGTGCAGTTTATCGCTCGCGCTATTTTGCGCATCGCACTGTTTTGTGCAGTTTAAACTCGTGCTATTTTGCGCATCGCACTGTTTTGTGCTGTTTACACTCGCGTTATTTTGCGCGTCGTCCCATTTTGCGTATCACACTGTTTTGTCCAGTTTATCACTGGCGCCATTTTGCGCATCGCCCTGTTTTGTGCAGTTTTCACTCGCCGCTATTTTGCGCATCGCACTGTTTTGTGCAGTTTATCACTCGCGCTATTTTGCGCATCGCACTGTTTTTGTGCATTTATCATTCGCGCTATTTTGCGGATCGCAACTGTTCTCTTGTCAGTTTACACTCGCGTTATTTTGCGCGTCGACCTATTTTGCGTATCGCACTGTTTTGTGCAGTTATCACTACTCGCGCTATTGTGCGCATCGCACTATTTTGTGTCAGTTTACCCTCGCGTTATTTTGCGCGTCGTCCTGTTTTGCGCATCGCGCTGTTTTGTGCCGTTTATCACTCGCGCTATTTTGCGCATCGTACTGCTTTGTGCATTTATCACTCGAGCTATTTTGCGGATCGCACTGTTTTGTGCAGTTTACACTCGCGTTATTTTTGCGCGTCGTCCTATTTGCGCCGCAAGCACTGTTTGTGCAGTTTATCACTCGCGCTATTGTGCGCATCGTACTATTTGTGCATTTACAATTGCGTTATTTTGCGCGTCGTCCTGTTTTGCGCATCGCGCTGTTTTGTGCAGTTTATCACTCGCGCCATTTTCGCATCGCCCTGTTTTGTGTCAGTTTATCACGCGCGCTATTTTGCGCATCGCACTGTTTTTGTGCATTTACACTCGCGTTATTTTGTGCGTCTGTCCTCTTTTGCGCATCGCACTGTTTTGTGCAATTTACCACTCACGCTATTTTGTGTTATCGCTCTGTTTTGTGCAGTTTGCACTCGAGTTTTTTGCGCGTCTTCCTGTTTTGCGCATCGCGCTGTTTTGTGCAGTTTATCACTCGCGCTATTTGGCATCGCACTATTTTGTACAGTTTAACACCGTGCTATTTTGCGGATCGCACTGTTTTGTCAAGTTTATCACTCGTGGTATTTTGCGCATCGCACTGTTTTGTGCAGTTTACACTCGCGTAATTTTGCGTGTCCGTCCTTTTTGCGCATTGCGCGTTTTGTGCAGTTTAATCACTCGCGCCATTTTGCGCATCGCCCTGTTTTGTGCAGTTTATCACTCGCGCTATTTTCCGCATCGCACTGTTTGGTCCAGTTTCATCACTCGTGCTATTTTGCGGATCGCACTGTTTTGTGCAGTTTACACTCGCGTTATTTTTGCGCGTCGTCCTATTTTTGCGCATCGCACTGTTTTTGTAGTTTTACACCCACTCGCGTTATTTTGCCCGTCGTCCGTTTTGCGTATCGCGCTGTTTTGTGCAGTTTTATCACTCCTCGCCATTTTGCGCATCGCCCTGTTTTGTGCAGTTTATCACTCGCGCCATTTTGCGCCGCCCTGTTTTGTGCAGTTTATCACTCACTCGCTACTTTGCGCATCACACTGTTTTTGTGCAGTTTACACTCGCGCTATTTTGCGAATCTCACTGTTTTGGTGCAGTTTACACTCGCGTTATTTTGCGCGTTGTCCTGTTTTGCGAATCGCTATGTGTGCAGTTATCACTCGCGCTATTTTGCGCATCGCAATGTTTTGTGCAGTTTATCGCTCGCGCTATTTTGCCGCATCGCACTGTTTGGTGCAGTTTAAACTCTCGTGCTATTTTGCGCATCGCACTGTTTTGTGCTGTTTACACTCGCGTTTTTTCGCGTTCTCCTATTTTGCGTATCACAACTGTTTTGTCCAGTTTATCACTGGCAGCCATTTTTGCGCATCGCCCTGTTTTGTGCAGTTTATCACTCGCGCTATTTTGCGCATCGCACTGTTTTGTGCAGTTTATCACTCGCGCTATTTTGCGCATCGCACTGTTTTGTGCAGTTTATCATTCGCGCTATTTTGCGCATCGCACTGTTTTGTGCAGTTTACACTCGCGTTATTTTGTGCGTCGTCCTCTTTAGCGCATCGCACCATTTTGTGCAATTTATCACCCCCGCTATTTTGCGCATCGCACTGTTTTGTGCAGTTTACACTCGCGTTATTTTGCGCGTTGTCCTGTTTTGCGAATCGCGCTGTTTTGTGCAGTTTAACGCTCGCGCTATTTTGCGTATCACATTGTTTTGTGCAGTTTACATTCGCGGTATTTTGCGCGTCGTCCTATTCTGCGCATCGCTCTGTTTTGTGCAGTTTATCACTCGCGCTATTTTGCGCATCGCACTGTTTTGTGCAGTTTACACTCACGTTATTTTGCTCGTCGTCCTGTTTTGCGCATCGCACTGTTTTGTGCAGTTTATCACTCGCGCCATTTTGCGCATCGCCCTGTTTTGTGCAGTTTATCACTCGCGCTATTTTGCACATCGCACTATTTTTGCGCAATTTATCCCTCGCGATATTTTGCGCATCGCACTGTTTTGTGCAGTTTACACTCGCGTCATTTTGCGCGTCGTCCTGTTTTGCGCATCGCGCTATTTTGTGCAGTTTATCACTCGCGCCATTTTGCGCATCACCCTGTTTTGTGCAGTTTATCACTCGCGCTATTTTGCGCATCGCACTGTTTTTGTGCAATTTATCCTTCGCGCTATTTTGCGCATCGCACTGTTTTGTGCAGTTTACACTCGCGTTATTTTGCACGTCGTCCTGTTTTGCGCATCGCGCTGTTTTGTGCAGTTTATCACTCGCGCCATTTTGCGCATCGCACTATTTTGTGCAGTTTATCACTCGCGCTATTTTGCGAATCGCACTGTTTTATGTCATTTATCATCGCGCTATTTGCGGATCGCACTGTTTTTGGCAGTTTACATCGCGTTATTTTGCGCGTCGACCTATTTTCCGTATCGCACTGTTTTGTGCAGTTTATCACTCGCGCTATTGTGCGCATCGCACTAATTTGCGCAGTTTACACTCGCGTTATTTTGCGCGTCGTCCTGTTTTGCGCATCGCGCTGTTTTGTGCAGTTTATCGCTCGCGCCATTTTGCGCATCGCGCTGTTTTGTGCAGTTTATCACTCGCGCTATTTTGCGCATCGCACTGTTTTGTGCAGTTTATCACTCGAGTTATTTTGCGGATCGCACTGTTTTGTGCAGTGTACACTCGCGTTATTTTGCGCGTCGTCCTATTTTGCGCATCGCACTGTTTTGTGCAGTTTATCACTCGCGCTATTGTGCGCATCGCACTATTTTGTGCAGTATACAATTGCGTAATTTTGGGCGTCGTCCTGTTTTGCGCATCGCGCTATTTTGTGCAGTTTATCACTCGCGCCATTTTGCGCATCGCCCTGTTTTGTGCAGTTTCTCACTCGCGCTATTTTGCGCATCGCACTGTTTTGTGCATTTTACACTCGCGTTATTTTGTGCGTCGTCCTCTTTTGTGCGCATGCACTGGTTTTTGCAATTTATCACACCTCACGCTATTTTGTGTATCGCTCTGTTTTGTGCAGTTTACACTCGAGTTAATTTTGCGCTCTTCCTGTTTTGCGCATCGCGCTGTTTTGTGCAGTTTATCACTCGCGCTATTTTGCGCATCGCACTGTTTTGTACAGTTTAACACGCGTGCTATTTTGCGGATCGCACTGTTTTGTGAAGTTTATCACTCGTGGTATTTTGCGCATCGCACTGTTTTGTGCAGTTTACACTCGCGTAATTTTGCGTGTCGTCCTGTTTTGCGCATTGCGCTGTTTTGTGCAGTTTATCACTCGCGCCATTTTGCGCATCGCCCTGTTTTGTGCAGTTTATCACTCGCGCTATTTTCACATCGCACTGTTTTGTGCAGTTCATCACTCGCGCTATTTTGTGGATCGCACTGTTTTGTGCAGTTTACACTCGCGTTATTTTTGCGCGTCGTCCTATTTTGCGCATCGCACTGTTTTTTGTAGTTTACACTCGCGTTATTTTGCCCGTCGTCTGTTTTGCGTATCGCGCTTTTTGTGCAGTTATCACTCGCGCCCTTTGCGCATCGCCCTGTTTTGTGCAGTTTATCACTCACGCTGCTTTGCGCATCACACTGTTTTGTGCAGTTTACCACTCGCGCTATTTTGCGAATTTCACTGTTTTGTGCAGTTTACACTCGCGTTATTTTGTGCATTGTCCTGTTTTGCGAATCGCGCTATTTTGTGCAGTGTATCACTCGTGCTATTTTGCGCATCGCACTGTTTTGTGCAGTTTATCGCTCGCGCTATTTTGCGCATCGCACTGTTTTGTGCAGTTTAAACTCGTGCTATTTTGCGCATCGCACTGTTTTGTGCTGTTTACACTCGGGTTATTTTGCGTGTCGTCCTATTTTGCGTATCACACTGTTTTGTGCAGTTTATCACAGGCGCCATTTTGCGCATCGCCCTGTTTTGTGCAGTTTATCACTCGCGCTATTTTGCGCATCGCACTGTTTTGTGCAGTTTATCACTCGCGCTATTTTGCGCATCGCACTGTTTTGTGCAGCTTACACTCGCGTTATTTTGCGGGTCGTACTATTTTGCGCATCGCCCTGTTTTGTGCAATTTCCACTCGCGTTATTTTGCGCGTCGACCTATTTTGCGTATCGCACTGTTTTGTGCAGTTATCACTCGCGCTATTGTGCGCATCGCACTATTTTGTGCAAGTTTACACTCGCGTTATTTTGCGCGTCCTGTTTTGCGCATCGCGCTGTTTGTGCAGTTATCACTCGCGCTATTTTGCGCATCGCACTGTTTTGTGCAGTTTATCACTCGAGCTATTTTGCGGATCGCACTGTTTTGTGCAGTTTACACTCACGTTATTTATTTGCGCGTCGTCCTATTTTGCGCATCGCACTGTTTGTGCGTTTATCACTCGCGCTATTGTGCGCATCGCACTATTTGTGCAGTTTACAATGCGTTATTTTGCGCGTCGTCCTGTTTTGCGCATCGCGCTGTTTGTGCAGTTATCACTGCGCCATTTTGCGAATCGCCCTGTTTTGTGCAGTTTCTCACTCGCGCTATTTTGCGCATCGCACTGTTTTGTGCATTTTACACTCGCGTTATTTTGTGCGTCGTCCTCTTTTACGCATCGCACTGTTTTGTGCAATTTATCACTCACGCTATTTTGTGTATCGCTCTATTTTGTGCAGTTTGCACTCAAGTTATTTTGCGCATCTTCCTGTTTTGCGCATCGCGCTGTTTTGTGCAGTTTATCACTCGCGCTATTTTGCGCATCGCACTGTTTTGTACAGTTTAACACGCGTGCTATTTTGCGGATCGCACTGTTTTGTGAAGTTTATCACTCGTAGTATTTTGCGCATCGCACTGTTTTGTGCAGTTTACACTCGCGTAATTTTGCGGTCGTCCTGTTTTGCCGAATTGCGCTGTTTTGTGCAGTTTATCACTCGCGCCATTTTGCGCATCGCCCTGTTTTGTGCAGTTTATCACTCGCGCTATTTTCGCATCGCATGTGTTGTGCAGTTCATCACTCGCGCTATTTTGTGGATCGCACTGTTTGTGCAGTTTACACTCGCGTTATTTTTGCGGTCGTCCTATTTTGCGCATCGCACTGTTTTTGTAGTTTACACTCGCGTTATTTTGCCCGTCGTCTGTTTGCGTATCGCGCTGTTTTGTGCAGTTTACCACTCTCCGCCTTTTGCGCATCGCCCTGTTTGTGCAGTTTTATCACTCACGCACATTGCGCATCACACTGTTTTGTAAGTTTATCAGCGCTATTTTCGAATTTCACTGTTTTGTGCAGTTTACACTCGCGTTATTTGAGTTGTCCTGTTTGCGATCGCGCTATTTTGTGCAGTGTATCACTCGCGCTATTTTGCGCATCGCACTGTTTTGTGCAGTTTATCGCTCGCGCTATTTTGTGCATCGCACTGTTTTGTGCAGTTTAAACTCGTGCTATTTTGCGCATCGCACTGTTTTGTGCTGTTTACACTCGCGTTATTTTGCGCGTCGTCCTATTTTGCGTATCACACTGTTTTGTGCAGTTTATCACTGGCGCCATTTTGCGCATCGCCCTGTTTTGTGCAGTTTATCACTCGCGCTATTTTGCGCATCGCACTGTTTTGTGCAGTTTATCACTCGCGCCACTTTGCGCATCGCACTGTTTTGTGCAGTTTATCACTCGCTCTATTTTGCGCATCGCACTGTTTTGTGCAGTTTATCGCTCGCGCTATTTTGCGGATCGCACTGTTTTGTGCAGTTTACACTCACGTTATTTTGCGCGTCGTCCTGTTTTGCGCATCTCGCTGTTTTGTGCAGTTTATCACTCGCGCCATTTTGCGCATCGCCCTGTTTTGTGCAATTTATCACTCGCGCTATTTTGCGCGTCGTCCTGTTTTGCGCATCGCGCTGTTTTGTGCAGTTTATCACTCCCGCCATATTGCGCATCGCCCTGTTTTGTGCAGTTTATCACTCGCGCTATTTTGCGTATCGCACTGTTTTGTGCAGTTTATCACTCGCGCTATTTTGCGCATAACTCTGTTCTGTACAATTTATACTCGCGTTATTTTGCGCGTCGTCTTGTTTTGCGCATCGCGCTGTTTTGTGCAGTTTATCACTCGCGTCATTTTGCGTATCGCACTGTTTTGTGCAGTTCATCACTCGCGCTATTTTGCGCATCACACTATTTTGTGCAGTTTACACTCGCGTTATTTTGCGCGTCGCACTGTTTTGCGCATCGAGCTGCTTTGTGCAGTATATTACCCGCGCCATTTTGCGCATCGCCCTGTTTTGTGCAGTTTATCACTCGCGCTATTTTGCGCATCGCACTGTCTTGTGCAGTTTATCACTCACGCTATTTGCGCATCGCACTGTTTTGTGCAGTTTACACTCGCGTTTATTTTGCGCGTCGTCCTGTTTTGCGCATCGCGCTGTTTTGCAGTTTATCACTCGCGCTAGTTTGCGCATCGCACTGTTTTGCGCAGTTATCACTTGCGCTATTTGCGCGTCGTGCAGTTTTGCGCATCGCGCTGTTTGTGCGGTTTATCACTCCCGCCATTTTGCGCATCGCCCTGTTTTGTGCAGTTTACCACTCGCGCTATTTTGCGCATCGCACTGTTCTGTGCAGTTTATCACTCGCGCTATTTTGCGCATAACTCTGTTCTGTACAATTTATACTCGCGTTATTTTGCGCGTCGTCCTGTTTTGCGCATCGCGCTGTTTTGTGCAGTTTATCACTCGTGCCATTTTGCGCATCGCCCTATTTTGTGCAGTCTATCACTCGCGCTATTTTGCGCATCGCACTGTTTTGTGCAGTTTACCACTCGCGCTATTTTGCGGATCGCACTGTTTTGTGCAGTTTACTCTCGCGTTATTTTCCGCGTTCCAATTTTGCGCATCGCACAGTTTTGTGCAGTTTATCACTCGCGATATTTTGCGCATCGCACTGTTTTGTGCAGTTTACACTCGGTTATTTTGCGCGTCGTCTGTTTTGCGCATCGCGCTATTTTGTGCAGTTTATCACTCGCGCCATTTACGCATCGAACTATTTTGTGCAGTTTATCACTCGCGCTATGTTGCGGATCGCACTGTTTTGTGCAGTTTACACTCGGTTATTTTGCGCGTCGTCTTTTTCGCATCGCACTGTTTTATGCAGTTTATCACTCGCGTATTTTGCGCATCGCACTGTTTTGTGCAGTTTACACTCGCGTTATTTTGCGCGTCGTCCTGTTTTGCGCATCGCGCTGTTTTGTGCAGTTATCACTCGCGCTATTTTGCGGATCACACTGTTTTGGCAGTTTACACTCACGTTATTTTGCGCGTCGTCCTATTTTGCGAATCGCACTGTTTGTGCAGTTTATCACTCGCGCTATTTTGCGCAACTCACTGTTTTGTGTAGTTTACACTCACGTTATTTTGCGCGTAGTCCAATTTTGCGCACCGCACCGTTTTGTGTAGTTTACACTCGCGTTATTTTCTGCGTCGTCCTGTTTTGCGCATCGCGCTATTTTGTGCAGTTTATTACTCTCGCCATTTTGCACATCGCCCTGTTTTGTGCAGTTTATCACTCGCGATATTTTGCGCATCGCACTGTTTTGTGCAGTTTACCACTCGCGCTATTTTGCGCATCGCACTGTTTTGTGCAGTTTACACTCGCGTTATTTTGCGCGTCGTCCTCTTTAGCGCATCGCCCCGTTTTGTGCAATTTATCACTCCCGCTATTTTGCGCATCGCACTATTTTGTGCAGTTTACACTCGCGTTATTTTGCGCGTTGCCCTGTTTTGCGAATCGCGCTGTTTTGTGCAGTTTATCGCTCGCGCTATTTTGCGTATCGCACTATTTTGTGCAGTTTACATTCGCGTTATTTTGCGCGTCGTCCTATTCTGCGCATCACACTGTTTTGTGCAGTTTATCACTCGCGCTATTTTGCGCATCGCACTGTTTTATGCAGTTTACACTCACGTTATTTTGCGCGTCGTCCTGTTTTGCGTATCGCGCTGTTTTGTGCAGTTTATCACTCGCGCCATTTTGCGCATCGCCCTGTTTTGTGCAGTTTATCACTCGCGCTATTTTGCGCATCGCACTATTTTTGTGCAATTTATCCCTCGCGCTATTTTGCGCATCGCACTATTTTTGTGCAATTTATCCTTCGCGCTATTTTGCGCATCGCACTGTTTTGTGCAGTTTACACTCGCCTTATTTTGCGCATAACTCTGTTCTGTACAATTTATACTCACGTTATTTTGCGCATCGTCCTGTTTTGCGTATCGCGCTGTTTTGTGCAGTTTATCACTCGCGCCATTTTGCGGATCGCACTATTTTGTGTAGTTTATCACTCGCGCTATTTTGAGCATCGCACTGTTTTGTGCAGTTTATCATTCGCGCTATTTTGCGGATCGCACTGTTTTGTGCAGTTTGCACTCGCGTTATTTTGCGCATCGACCTATTTTGCGCATCGCACTGTTTTGTACAGTTTATCACTCGCGCTATTGTGCGCATTGCACTATTTTGTGCAGTTTACACTCGCGTTATTTTGCGCGTCGTCCTGTTTTGCGCATCGCGCTGTTTTGTGCAGTTTATCACTCGCGCCATTTTGCGCATCGCCCTATTTTGTGCAGTTTATCACTCGCGCTATTTTGCGCATCGCACTGTTTTTGTGCAATTTATCCTTCGCGCTATTTGCGCATCGCACTGTTTGTGCAGTTTACACTCGCGTTATTTTGCGCGTCGTCCTGTTTTACGCATCGGGTGTTTGTGCAGTTTTCTCACTCGCGCCATTTTGCGCATCGCACTGTTTTGTGCAGTTTATCACTCGCGCTATTTTGCGCATCGCATTGTTTTGTGCAGTTTATCATTCGCGCTATTTTGCGGATCGCACTGTTTTGTGCAGTTTACACTCGTGTTATTTTGCGCGTCGACCTATTTTGCGCATCGCACTGTTTTGTGCAGTTTATCACTCGCGCTATGGTGCGCATCGCACTATTTTGTGCAGTTTACACTCGCGTTATTCTGCGCGTCGTCCTGTTTTGCGCATCGCGCTGTTTTGTGCAGTTTATCACTCGCGCCATTTTGCGCATCGCCCTGTTTTGTGCAGTTTATCAGTCGCGCTATTTTGCGCATCACACTGTTTTGTGCAGTTTATCACTCGAGCTATTTTGCGGATCGCATTGTTTTGTGCAGTTTACACTCGCGATATTTTGCGCGTCGTCCTATTTTGCGCATCGCACTGTTTTGTGCAGTTTACACTCGCGTTATTTTGTGCGTCGTCCTGTTTTGCGCATCGCGCTATTTTGTGCAGTTTATCACTCGCGCCATTTTGTGAATCGCCCTATTTTGTGCAGTTTATCACTCGCGTTATTTTGCGCATCGCACTGTTTTTGTGCAATTAATCCCTTGCACTATTTTGCGCATCACAGTGTTTTGTGCAGTTTACACTCGCGTTATTTTGCGCGTCGTCCTGTTTTGCGCATCGCGCTGTTTTGTGCAGTTTATCACTCGCGCCATTTTGCGCATCGCACTGTTTTGTGCAGTTTATCACTCGCGCTATTTTGCGGATGGCACTGTTTTGTGTAGTTTACACTCGAGTTATTTTGCGGATCGCACTGTTTTGTGCAGTTTACACTCGCTTTATTTTGCGCGTCGTCCTGTTTTGCGCATCGCGTTGTTTTGTGCAGTTTATCACTCGCGCCATTTTGCGCATCGCCCTGTTTTGTGCAGTTTATCACTCGCGCTATTTTGCGCATCGCACTGTTTTGTGCAGTTTATCACTCGCGCTATTTGCCGCATAACTCTGTTCTGTACAATTTATACTCGCGTTATTTTGCGCGTCGTCCTGTTTTGCGCATCGCGCTGTTTGTGCAGTTTTCACTCGCGCCATGTTGCGCATCGCCTGTTTTGTGCAGTTTATCACTCGCGCTATTTTGCGCATCGCACAGTTTTGTGCAGTTTACACTCGCGTTATTTTGCGCGTCGCACTGTTTTGCGCATCGAGCTGTTTTGTGCAGTATATGACTCGCGCCATTTTGCGCATCGCCCTGTTTTGTGCAGTTTATCACTCGCGTTATTTTGCGCATCGCCCTGTTTTGTGCAGTTTATCTCTCGCGCTATTTTGCGCATCGCACTGTTTTGTGCAGTTTACACTCGCGTTATTTTGCGCATCGCCCTGTTTTGTGCAGTCTATCACTCGCGCTATTTTGCGCATCGCACTGTTTTGTGCAGTTTACCACTCGCGCTATTTTGCGGATCGCACTGTTTTGTGTAGTTTACTCTCGCGTTATTTTCCGCGTCGTCCAATTTTGCGCATCGCACAGTTTTGTGCAGTTTATCACTCGCGCTATTTTGCGCATCGCACTGTTTTGTGCAGTTTACACTCGCGTTATTTTGCGCGTCGTCCTGTTTTGCGCATCGCGCTATTTTGTGCAGTTTATCACTCGCGCCATTTATGCATCGCACTATTTTGTGCAATTTATGACTCGCGCTATGTTGCGGATCGCACTGTTTTGTGCAGTTTACACTCGCGTTATTTTGCGCGTCGTCCTATTTTCGCATCACACTGTTTTATGCAGTTTATCACTCGGGCTATTTTGCGCATCGCACTGTTTTGTGCAGTTTACACTCGCGTTATTTTGCGCGTCGTCCTGTTTTGCGCGTCGTCCTGTTTTGCGCATCGCGCTGTTTTGTGCAGTTTACCACTCGCGCTATTTTGCGGATCACACGGTTTTGTGCAGTTTACACTCACGTTATTTTGCGCGTCGTCCTATTTTGCGCATCGCACTGTTTTGTGCAGTTTATCACTCGCGCTATTTTGCGCAACTCACTGTTTTGTGCAGTTTACACTCACGTTATTTTGCGCGTCGTCCAATTTTGCGCACCGCACTTTTGTGTAGGTTTACACTCGCGTTATTTTCCGCGTCGTCCTGTTTTGCGCATCGCGCTTGTTTTGTGGAGTTATTACTCTCGCAATTTTGCACATCGCCCTGTTTTGTGCAGTTTATCACTCGCGCTATTTTGCGCATCGCACTGTTTTGTGCAGTTTAACACTCGCGTTATTTTGCGCGTCGTCCTCTTTAGCGCGTCGCACCGTTTTGTGCAATTTATCACTCCCCCTATTTTGCGCATTGCACTGTTTTGTGCAGTTTACACTCGCGTTATTTGCGCGTTGTCCTGTTTTGCGAATCGCGCTGTTTTGTGCAGTTTATCGCTCGCGCTATTTTGCGTATCGCACTGTTTTGTGCAGTTTACATTCGCGTTATTTGCGCGTTGTCCTATTCTGCCCATCGCACTGTTTTGTGCAGTTTATCACTCGCACTATTTTGCGCATCGCACTATTTTGTGCAGTTTACACTCACGTATTTTGCGCGTCGTCCTGTTTTTGGCATCGCGCGGTGTTTGTGGCAGTTTATCACTCGCGCCATTTTGCGCATCGCCCTATTTTGTGCAGTTTATCACGCGCGCTATTTGCCGCATCGCACTATTTTTGTGCATTATCCTCGCGCTATTTTGCGCATCGCACTGTTTTGTGCAGTTTACACTCGCGTCATTTTGCACATCGTCCTGTTTTGCGAATCGCGGCGTGTTTTTTGTGCAGTTTATCACTCGCGCCATTTGCGATATCGCCCTGTTTTGTGCAGTTTATCACTCGCGCTATTTGCGCATTGCACTGTTTTTGTACAATTTATCCTTCGCGCTATTTTGCGCATCGCACTGTTTTGTGCAGTTTACAATCGCTGTTATTTTACGTGTCGTCCTGTTTTACGCATCGCGCTGTTGTTGTGCAGTTTATCACTCGCGCCAATTTTTGCGCATCGCACTATTTTGTGCAGTTTTATCATTCGCGCTATTTGCGGATCGCACTGTTTTGTGCAGTTTACACTCGCGTTATTTTCCGCGTCGACCCATTTGCGCATCGCCATTGTTTTGTGCAGTTATCACTCGTGCTATTGTGTGCGCATCGCACTATTTGTGCAGTATACACTCGCGTATTTTGCGCGTCGTCTGTTTTGCGCAAATCGCGCTGTTTTGTGCAGTTTATCAGTCGCGCCATTTTGCGCATCGCCCTGTTTTGTGCAGTTATCACCCGCGCTATTTGCGCATCGCACTGTTTTGTGCAGTTTATCACTCGAGCTATTTGCGGATCGCACTGTTTTGTGCAGTTTACACTCGCGTTATTTTGCGCGTCGTCTATTTGCGCATCGCACTGTTGTGCACTTACACTCGCGTTATTTGTGCGTCATCCTGTTTTGCGCATCGCGCTATTTTGTTGCAGTTTATCACTCGCCGTTATTTGCGCATCGCATTGTTTTTGTGCAATTTATACCTTGCACTATTTTGCGCATCACATGTTTGTGTCAGTGTTTACACTCGTGGTTTTGCGCGTCGTCCTGTTTTGCGCATCGTGCTGTTTTGTGCAGTTTATCACTCGCGCCATTTTGCGCATCGCGCTGTTTTGTGCAGTTTATCAGTTGCGATATTTTGCGGATCGCACTGTTTTTGTGTAGTTACACTTGCGTTATTTTGCGCGTCGTCCTATTTTGCGCATCGCACTGTTTTGTGCAGTTTACACTCGCTTTATTTGCGGCGTCGTCCTGTTTTGCGCATCGCGTTTGTTGTGCAGTTTATCACTCGCGCCATTTTGCACATCGCCCTGTTTTGTGCAGTTTATCACTCGCGCTATTTTGCGCATCGCACTGTTTGTTGCAGTTTATCACTCGCGCTATTTTGCGGATCGCACTGTTTTGTGCAGTTTACACTCACGTTATTTTGCGCGTCG
>JAPPVO010001589.1:0-27366 GCA_030407325.1 Camellia japonica | reverse complement strand
ACCTCTTCTTACTGCTTTGCTTAGCTAGCTAATGCTTCGGTTTTTGTACTTAATTAGTTAACGCGCTTGACTAATCAATTTGTGTTGTAATAACTAACTAGTTAACTAGGATTAGTTAATTAGTTTTGGTTTGTAATAATTAGTTTAATTAGCTTAGATTAGCTAGTTAGCTTATTATTCGGACCCTCCGTCGAGAGGGCACAAATTTTGTAATAAGTGTGCGTGTGTGTGATGCATGTCTTCCAACCCCACGTCTTTCTCCCTTTTATTTATCCGCTTTCGGTGGTTAGATTAGGGCATATTTCAATTAGCATCCTTATGCTTGCATGCGTGCATCCATTCATCTGTCTTGCATGCACCGAGCTCGGTCCATCATTCAAATTGCATCGTATTTCAATACCTATTTGAATACATGTATCAAGTGTTGTAAATCATTTGCCATCTTAGAATAGTCGAGCATATTTAGTTGTATTTTTGCATGTGTTGCATTAGGCATCTTAACTTAGCTAGGATCATGCATTGATTACTAACTAGCTTCTTTTTTGGCTCGGAGTACTAGGTAAGCTTTTACGCTTTAGCATACTGCATAAGATGTGTATACTGCCATGATAGCATGCGTGCCATGAGGCTAACTGCTTAAGTGTTTAAACTGCATGAATGCCTACGGGTGGAGGCTTGATTGCCTGAATTGGAACAATTCATCAAAATGTGAGTTTAAGCCCACTTGAGAGTGGCAAAATCATGTTGTTTTCTAAGTCCACTTGAGGGTGGCAACTCTGCGACTTAGCCTACTTGCGAGTGGCACTTTCAAACCATTTTTAAACAAACGAACATGAGATTTTTTGTTCCAACTTGAGCGATTGAGTCTATACTTGTATGCTGTGCACATCACATAGTAAGCTAGCTAATAAATCAGAATAAGAACGCATGTGTTTTCGAAAACAACATATCATGTTAGTAGAGGCCGATCCTTCGATCGGGCGAGCGAGGGTGCTCATTTCAGGACCTTCCCCTCTCGTACCCAAGTTCCCGAGCCGAGGCAACTTTGGTGATGACGGACACGTGGCCTTAGGCACGAGTCAGGGTTTCCTAAATTTTCCAAAAACAAAATATTTAGGTGGCAACTCTGAAATCTGGCAAAGCAGTCCATGTTTGGCGCTTTTTGATTAAAATCGATTTTCCAAAACGATTTGCCGGATTTGGACTCTTTAGTGATTTATCAGTCTTACATTGCACTTTGTGAGATTAGATTCAGAACCGTGATAGGAGTCCGAACTGTAGTAGCTAGAACCCAAATTCGGACTCTTTGGTGATTTGTCAGTCTTACATTGCACTTTGTGAGATTAGATTCAGAACCGTGACAAGAGTCCGAACTGTAGTAGCTAGAACCCAAATTCGCGCCCTCTCCGCAAGGGGGCGCGCGGAGGAAGTTCGGGCGGTCTACAGTTTCTGGCGACTCCATTGGGGATTTAGAGAACTTGACTTGAACTCATGATATGTTGTTTTGTTTACACTTATGTGTTTCTTTGCATTGCATTTGCATTGGTGCGCTTAAGTCACAGTGTTTGCCGTCTGCTATTCCTGAATGGTTTGCCGGAGGCTTGCTTGGAAAAGCATGCCATAAGGCTGACCGGTTACGGGCTCTGCCACGATGGGAACACAAACCTTGATTTTTACCAAGGCACCCTTTTTGACCATTCGACCTAGTTGCATAATGGAAATTATAGTGACCATTCCAAACTAGGACAGGTTGCTTACCCGATTGTAGGTTATTTGAAACCGCTGCGTGCGTAGTGAAACCCTAGTTCCTGACAAAATTAGGACAGTGAAACCCTACCCCAACATAGGGGTGTTTTGGATCTTACTTGCTTGACATGTGCTGTCAGAGTGTGTCTCTACAGGGTTGTATGTATCAGTTGCAAGTCTGAGTATCGGCCTGAGGGTATTAGTTTACGGGGCAAAATGTTGAGCAGAATTCAATAGAGAGCACAGTCATTCAGCTGCGCTCATATCTATTTTGGTGAAATCAAGCTGAGGTGCTGTCTGTTTTCTCTTTTGCTAGGTAGTCCTGGAACCATAGCTTCAGAAGGCTCCAACATCCCCCGGGTACATTGGACTTGTGTTAATAGACTTTGTCAGTTTAGAGATCCAGTTCAAGGGCAACCAGTGTTTCCTTCGCCAGTGGTAAGGCAAAGAAGGGCCAGTCAGGCACAGATCATCAGTACAGCAGTTACCAGATCAGTGGTCCTTATCCACCTCACCTGTGCGCAGTTGGGCTGAGATATCTGCTTCTACCTCAGAGAGAGGATACACACCTGTTCAGTCTAATCAGCATTTTGCAGTCAGCATGGAGGACATGATGCGTCAGCTCCAAGAGACTATGCAAGCCATGCAGCGGGATGCTGCCCGTCAAACCAAGTTTGCCGCGCGTCAGGCAGAGATTGTGGCTCAACAGACAGAGCTGATTGCCAGACTTCAGCAACAGCAGTAACCACAACAAGTCGGAGCATCTGCTTCGCATCCACCCCCGCCCCCACCTAGAGTTCCAACACTCGGGGATACTGCAAACGTCCAGGAAGGTACAGACGCTCCAACAGGGCCAGTCCCGCCACCAGTTCTACCGCAGATTTCAAAGACACCGGCCTTCTCAACAGATACACCGTTTGAATATGAGATGGACCCAACTGCTCTGAAGGTCAGTAAGCTTGAAAAGCTATTCAAGAGGGCTCAAGGTGTGAATTCCATTCCGGACATAGATGATGGATACACCGATTCGGCGGTGACTTTGCTGGACCGATTTAAGATGTCGCATATAGACCGTTTTAACGGTTCTGGGGATCCCATGGTACACCTGCGGTTGTTCTCGGATATCCTAAGGCCAATGGGCCTCTATAGACTGCAAAAGCTTTCCCTTTTTGGCCAGACCCTGTCGGGTGTCGCGACTATCTGGTATGCGAAGTTGGAAGATTCTATCAAGAGGAGTTGGGAGGAGATGGCTGAGGCCTTCGTTGCCCAGTATTCATACAACACGCAAATCAAGGTCACGACTCATGATCTCGAGACAACCAGGCAAGAGCCGAAAGAGGGCTTCTCTAACTTTGTAACCCGTTAGAGGGCCAAAGCTTTTACAATGACTACCAGGCCGGTCGAGAAAGATCAGACAAGGATGGTTGTGCGCAACCTGCAACCTAACCTGATGCAGAAAATGATCGTCTTACCTCTCCCCACCTTTGCGGATTTACACGAGATTGGGGTACAGATTGAAGACGCAATGAAACAAGGTCTGATTGGTCACGAAAAGGAGTCACCCAAGAAGAGTTATACACGCAGTTTGAATGCGACCACCAGTGGTGATGCAGCTGCAAGATCTTTTGAAGTTGGAATGGTCACCACCACCACACCAAAAACAGCCACCCCATTCACCGGTGCATCCGGAACCAGCTTACAAACAACCAAATATCCACCCCGAGGCAAGAGGGTTTTCACCCCACTTTATATGCCTTTGTCTAAAGCCCCAGGGGTCCTACTCAGGAAAGGACATTTGAAACCGTTAGGACATCGAAAGGACATCGAACTGAACTCCTTGGGACTGTTAAGGGTTAGAACCCCTTTTCAGGAAAGGACATCGAACCAGACATGCCACCCAACTGTGGGCAAGATCACTTCATATGCCCCGCCTGGCCACACTGAAAACAAGTGGGTGACTGTCCTCTACCCTGACTCTGGTTCTGAGAATCAGCCGAAGACGAAGCTGGTCGCTACCCTCCTCCTCTCTGCGGACAAGCTGGAGACTTGTGACCCAACTGGCCACATTTGAAACAAGTCACATCTCCCTGACCACCTCTCCCAAAACCTGAGCTAGGCACTGGAAAGGTAGACCTCAACTGAACTCCCTGGGACTGTTGAGGGTTAGAACCTCTTTTTCTCTTACCATCCCACTGACTGTTCTGACTCCTTCTGGAGCCCCTCATCCTCTCCTCTTCTGCCTGCATAATAGTCTCAAGATGGGCTACTGCCTCCACAAGGCACCCATAGTCCCTAATCATGGACTCAGCTACTCGGAACATGAGTCCGATCCTCAACCTCTTCTCAAATTCTAAACACCGGCGCTCCTCTGTCACCACAAGCTCGGGTGCGAACCTAGACATGCTAGTAAAGGTGGCTTCGAACTCTGCCACAAGTGTGTTCAACTGCACTAACTTAGAGAACTGGTCTCTCAACTTCTCCCTAACAGTGGAAGGCAAAAACTTGTCCTGGAAAGCGCTAATGAAGGCCTCCCAAGTCACCCCAATGCGCCCATGTGCATACTTCCACCATTGACCCGCATCCTCCCTTAACTGGAAAGACGCCAAGGTTACCCTCAACTGGTCGTCCTCGATGCCAAGTATCTTGAACGTCTTCACTATTTGCTCAAGCCACTCATCTGCCTTCAGTGGCTCCTTTGGGTCACCTAAAAATTCATCCAGATTAGACCAGAAAAACTCTCTTCAAAAACGAAGGCCCTACCTCAGCTGCTTGGGCCTATACTTGATTCTCAACCCTGAGAATGTCCATGGATTCCTCAGTGTTCCGGCCATTTCACGGGCTAAGGCGCCCATGGCCTGCTAACCTACTGGCTCGGCCATGTTGGCCTGACCAACCCCCTCTTCCTACGCCGAAACCTCATCCGGTATAGACACCTCATGCCTGCTAGGCCTACTACACCTACCTCCACGACCACATTCTGACATCCTAATAAAGGTAACAAGGAGATTAGCACATTTACAAATGTACCGAAGCTCACCCACTCGCGTCCTAATACATTGGACAACAGTAATTCACTCTACATAAGCATATAATCACATAAACACATACGAATTTCATCCCCAGATAATGACCGTCCTGCGGCGTTGCTAGATTTCCAATTAGAAATAGCAGTGATCAAGTCCCTTTCTAACAGGGCTCTTAGAAACCTGTAGACCCAATCAACATCCAAGAAATTCAATCCCATACCCAATTAATCACATAAACATATTGTCATATAAGCACATACTATCTATACTTAAGTCTCTAACAAGTAAGACAAACCTATTGTGGTATTAACCATATCTCATGTACCCAAAGTATTCAAACCCGGTACGCTCTGATACCAAGTTGTAATGCCCCCAAAATAATACCATAAATACATCCATAAACATATAGAAAAGATAATATAAATCAGAGTAAATCGTCCTTTCATTACATAAAGTTACTGATACAAAAGAGTTTGACAGAAGTAAATGCCCTATTGGCTTACACCTTTCCAAGTCTTGATCTGGTTACAACAAAATGAGCTTCGCTCATTACATATTTAGCCCTAGGCTATATAGAAATAAAAACAAAACATGAAGCTCTTGCTTCCCAAAGATCCCTCCCATGCTATTGCCTTGGAGGAGGCATGCCATCATTACCTGAAAATGTTATTCCCAATAGGGTGAGCCACAGCCTAGTAGAAATCATCAAACACAGTATATGAAATTTAGCAAAGGTATAAGTACAAGTGCATAAACAATGCGCGTGATGAAACGTTTCACAACTTTACATACTCATGAGATATCACTTTCAAGTCTTCCTCAATTTCCTTTCAATTTCCATTTTGATTTCTTATCCTTCTCAATTCATGAGGCAATTTTATTATTTCACAAAAACCAAATTGAGGCTACAACTCAATAATTTTCAAATCAGACAACACATATGCATAAACACTTCAAACTTCTATTTCACGGAAATTTTATCCGCGGGCGGCCGTCAAACGGGACCCATGTAAACGTAGGCTGTATAAGCACTACAATTGCCATTTTACGGATATTTCGTCTGTGGGTCAGGCACCCATGTATAATTTTGGGACTTTCACCCAGGACACTCCGGCCAACTTAATTATAATGGAGTCCATCCCCTTTCTCCTCCCAAACAAATATCCATACGTATACAATGTATTTAAACAGATAATCAAACATGAAGCACATCCCCTTTCCACTTCCAAACAAACATACATGTACAATGTATATAAACATGGTCATATTCAATGACAACTATCAAAAGATTAGTTTTATTTCACCTAATCCGCATGCAATTTCTACAACAATCAAAGCTATCCTCCACCGATAGCCCAATAAAATTATCTCTAGACAGATATTCAATCTCAGACAGATAGTTTATTCAAAATTTCTAATAGACTGAGTTATTACATAACCGGTCCCATCGTTCATATCAATACCCTCTCAATTTTACATTTTCAATGTCAATTCCAACTATTCGTACAAAATAATAATTTGATCAAATTAGGGTAAATTCCCCCATTTTTTTCCAAATATTAGCCAAGTGCCAAAATCATCAAATTTGACAAAACACAATATCATTTCCAAACCCCACAAGCCTTCATTTCATCTTCACTCAAAACCCCTCTTTCTATTTTTATGCCCAAACCCTAGATTTGTTTAAAACATCCCCAAGTCACACCATTGTCACACAAGAGACAATACCTAAGCTAAATAACATATGAAAGTGTAGAAAAGATCCTTACCTCAAAGGAAGAAGATGAGTCCAACAAGAGGGAAACTTCAAGAACGACAAAACCCATTTTCAATCGAATCAAAACAAAGATCTTGACGAGCTTTACCTTTTTCTCAAAGGCACTAGGGTGGAAATCCTAATGGATTTAGATGAAATTCTAGAGAGAATGTGAAATGTAGAGAGAGAAGCTCAAGAACAAGCTTTTTGGAAAGTTTTAGAGAGAGAGAGAGAGAGAGAGAGAGAGAAGAAGAAGAAGAAGAAGAAGAAGAAGAAAAAGTGATTCAAAATGTCATCTTTTAGGACTGAAATACACGCAGTCGGCTCGAGCGTAGAAAGCCCCGCTCGAGTGTAAGACACAAGGTTCTGCTTGAACGTGAAAAGTGGAGCTCGAGCGTAGAATGCACGATTCCAGAAGTTTTGTAGACAAAAGTCCCCACTCGAGCGTGAAAGTCGATGCTCGAGCGTCCGATGTATACTTCCAGTATTTCAGACCTGCAAACAGAAATACCTGCAGACAGAAATACTGAGAGTTGATGAATCTCGCTCAAGCGTAAGAATAGTAGCTCGAGTGGAGGAGCAAAATCGTGAAGCCCGCTCGAGCACAAGAATGCCCGCTCGAGCGGAGAGGCCAAAATCTAGGCAACACAGGTTTGAAAAAGAAACACAACCAACCTGTTCCAAACGCATAACCAAAACCCGAAAACCAATTCCAAAGGGATACAAGGAGAATAAGAGGGGAACAACAATATGAAAACATTAAACCCGAGTCCGGAATACAATAGGTAACGGGTCAAAACCCGGAATCGCTATCCAATGTTCTCTTACCTTCATACTTTGTTGGTTGTAATCTTATTTTGTTCTTTGCAAAAATCACATTTTCATCAAAAGTTTATCTATGCTAAGTTTGGTTTGTTACAATGAAAGTAGAATGGAATGAAATGTTCATTTCTTAATCTCCGTATGAATTATTTCATTTGTATTATATTTTTCATCATCTTTTTTGCTCAAAAATCTATGGGCATTCTAATGAAATTATCATTTGATTCAAACCAAATTCAAATAAATCAAACATTACTTGAGAGAGGTTTAGGCTATTTTCATAAAACACATTGTTTGGCAATCCTTTTTTTTTTTTTTTAAATACTTCAATCATGTTATCTATATTGATTTGTGAGAACTGACAAATAAAAATATGATAAAAATAAATAAATAAAAATAGATGGGTGCCCAAACAACAGAACTTCAAATGCAACCTGGGGGTAGAACCAAAAAAAAAAAGTTACGTTATCTATATTGATTTGTGAGAATTGACAAATAAGGATATAATAAAAATAGATGGGTGTCCAAACAACAGAACTTCGAATATTTATTCCTAAATTCTCATAATTTTAAAACTCTCTTTTTTCTACGTGGCAACCTTCATTGATTGTCTTTCATGTTTTCTATTTTTCTTCATTTTCTATTTGTTTGATTAATCAAAATTAAAATTAACTTCATTGCTTATGGATAAAGATTTGAATTTCAAAATTTCTCCATATAGATAAACATATAAAAACTGAAAATTAATTTTATAGTCTACAAATAAAGATAAAAATTAAACAATTAATTTAAAAAAATTAATTTCATAACTTATAGATAATTTAAAATTTCTTCCCATAAATAAACATATAAAAATTGATAAATAAATTATGAAAATTAATTTCATAGCCAACAAATAAAGATAAAGATTAAATAATTGATTTAAAAAAAACAAAATCACATTCTCATAATTTTAAAACTCTCTCTTTCTTACGTGACAACCTTCTTTGATTGCCTTTCATATTTTCTATTTTACTTCATTTACGATTTGTTTGATTAATTAAAATTAAAATTAATTTCATTGCTTATGGATAAAGATTTGAATTTCAAAATTCCTCCATATAGATAAATATATAAAAATTAAACAATTAATTTTAAAAAATTAATTTCATAACTTATAGATAATTTAAAATTTCTTTCCATAGATAAACATATAAAAGTTGATAAATAACTTATAAAAATTAATTTTATGGCCTACAAATAAAGATAAAAATTAAATAATTGATTTAAAAATAATAAAAAAAACGAAATTACTCATTTTTCCCTCCCTTCCCCCTTCATTTTGTATTGTAATTAATTTCATTATAGATAAACATATAAAGATTCATAAGTAATTTATGAAAATTTATTTCATGACCTATAGATAAAGATAAAAATTTTAAAAAACATATTTAAAAAAATTAATTTCATGACTTATAGATAAATAAACATATAAAAATTGATAAATAATTTATAAAGATTAATTTCGTGGCCTACAGATAAAGATAAAGATTAAATAATTGATTTACAAAAAATTAAAATAATAAAATTCAGATAAAGATATGATTTGTTAATTTATATATCTGTAACGCCCCCAAAATAATATAATAAATACAACACTAACATATGTTAAAGGTAGCATGAATCAGAGTAAATAGTTCTTTCATTGCATGAAGTTAATAATACAAAAGAGTTTATTTTAACTAAATGCCCTATTGGCTTACATCTTTCCAAGCCTTAACTTGGTTGCACAAAAGGAGGCTAGCTCATACACATTTAGCCCTAGGCTTTACAAAAATATACAATTCAAATTAAAGAAGCTCTTGCCCCCAAAATAATCCTCCAAGCTATTGCGTTAGTGGAGGTAAGTCACCAACACCTGAAAATGTTATTCCCAAATAGGGGTTATTCTCAAATAGGGTGAGCCACAGCCCAGTAGAAATCATTTAGCACAATATATAAAATTTAGCAAAGGTATAAGTACACTATACATACACAACGTCAGTGATAGAGGCATCCACAGTTTATATAATCATAATGTATCAATTTCCATTCATTTCATTACATAGACCAGTTTCATTATCTCTTTAACAATCCAAATGAGACTTCAACTCATTAGTTCTACAATCACATCAACAATGCATGAACACTTCAAACTTTTCTTTCATGGAAATTTCGTCCGCGGGTAGTCATCAAACGGGACCTATGTAAACGTAGGCTATACAAGCACTACAATTGCCATTTTACGGATATTTCGTCCGCGGGCTAGTGCCCATGTATAATTTCGAGACTTTCACCAGGACGCTCCGGCCAACTTAATTATAATGGAGTCCATCCCCTTTCTCCTCCCAAATAATCATTCATACATATGCAATGTCTTTAAACACAACATCAAACAATGGAGCACATCCCCTTTCCACTCCCACATAGTCATACATATACAATGTATATAAGCATAGTCATATTCAATGATAAACAATAAGAGATTAGTTTCAATTCATCTAATCCTCATGCAATATCTACAACAATCATGGCTATCCTCCACCGATAGCCCAATACAGTTATTTCTAAACAGATATCCAATTTTATGACAAATAATTTATTCAAATTAAAAAAGAATGAGTTAGTACATAACTGTGGAGAAGTGGTTTGGAAATACTCTTCTGATCCTGGGGGACGCTCGTGATCCTCAGCTAGTCACCTGAAAAGGAATAAACACTCCGGTCGGGGTGCCGGAATTAGCACTCCGACGGACTAGTCAGTCTCTGCACCCAATATTACTTGTATTTTAAGTTAAGCAAAACGGTTCTTACATACATTTTTCTGGCTGATGTTCTTCTATTTATATCTTTTCTTTCTTGGGCCTCGGGATTAGGTCCATTTTTAATTCGCTATTCGGCATATTTTGTAGCAAACCGCTCTTCACTCGGCCCCTTGCTCTACTCGGCTATTTGGCCGAGTAGAGTTGGATTCGAGCGTGCGAGCCGATGCCGAGTGCCACACATTTCGACTCTCCCAAGTTCGATTATCCGGAATCTCTATGACTCCCAATACTCGGCCCCCACAATAACTTATCCCACCATTCATAACAATACTCTCTCTCAATTTCATATTTTCAAAGACAATTTCAATTATCTCTATAAAATAATCATGATAGTCATTTTAGGGCAAAACTTCCCCTTTTCTAATTATCAACCCAAATATCATTCCCAACCATTGTAACCCAACATCATTTCATTCTCATAACCCACATCCATGTATTTCATGTTTAACAACAATCCCTCTTTCCATATATATGCCCAAACCCTAGGTTTGCTTACAACACCCTCAACTCACATCATTGTCATGCAACATACAAATAACTAAGCTAAATAACATATGAAGGTGTAGAAATGGGAACAATCGCAACATTAAGGCCTCATTGGTGAAATTCTAGATCTTCACTATAGAGCAAATTTCCTGAAATTCGTGCAAATATTTGTAAGGGTCTTCATGAGCTAGTCCATGGAATGATGAGAGCATTTGGATGGTGCTGGACTTAATCTCACAATGAGCAGCGGTGGTATCGGGTAACTGAATGCATGATAGTGATGTATATTAAATGGGTGTGAAGTAATTCTTAAGGGTCCGGTTGGACCCATTCGAGAAATTCGGGTTCACCATCTCTAATGGTTCTGAGTATAGATATGGCTATTCAACCCTAGGAACATGAGAAGAGGCTCTAAGGTTCCTAAGAGTCCTTTCTAGTTCAAGATCCAAACTCCACAATTTAGGGCAGCAAGAACAGCCCCTATGCATACACCACTCACACACACACACACACTAAGTTCTGACTCTTGTGCACGAAGTTATGAAAGCAAAATACTAAATGAAAAAAAATACTCACAGCGGTTTAATGAAAACGCTTTACTCATCTTGTGGGTGGTTGACGTGTAGACTGTTGTCTCCAATCTCCACTTGAGCTCTTTATATTTAGCACTTCGGTGCTTTACTTGCGAGTATTTGCTTCCTTTTTTTTTTTAATGCACTTTGGTGCTATGATTTGTTTTTAAAGCTCGATTGCACTTTGCTTACACTTCAGTGATAGCTCCACTTGCAAAAACTCTATAGCACAATTAGCAACATGAAAACATAAAATCCTAAACTAAAAATTAAAATAAGAATATAACTTTAAATTAATTAACTTCACCAGAAGTCCCCGACAACGGCGCCAAAATTTGATGGGTCATTTTGCACACAAAAATAAACACTAAACTGTACCAAATTCTTTAGAATAATGGTAAGTCCAGGTATCAATCCACAGGGACAAATGTGAAATTAAACTAATTTAATTGTTAAAATTCCTAAATTAATTTTGATCAGAGAGATGATTGTTCGTAAACTAATGATAATTAAAATAACTAAGAGATTAAACTATCAATTAAAAGTAAATATGAAGTTACTGATTTTGGAAAAAAACCTAGGGTAATAAATTCACCACTAGCTACATAAATAAGGTCTCAATTTGAAAATCAATTATGTTACGGTTCGAACCAAATCATATTTTGCAACTACAAGTCCGAAGCATTGATCAAGAGAATTATCACGTTCAATGTATAGGCACGAACCATCTCAAGTAGCACGAGTCATTCACCCTAAACTAGGGTAGCAATACGACTCGTCCCTTGTAGTATGGCTCGTCTAATATCTTGAATATGAAAGCAAAGAAAACCATTGCATGGAGAGCATTCAACAATCACAGAAAGTAGAATACTCGAAAGAAATAATGGAAAATATATTTAAAACCTTCTTGAATACCATACAACTTGTTCAAACCATTACATAATAAAAAATTTAAAAAAAAACCTATTTACTTGGCTAGGGTTTTTTCAAAACCCTAGAAATAGAAGTCTAGCCACTCATAGAGGAGTAGGAAGAGGTAGAAGAAGAAGAAACCCCCATGAAAGATGTTCTTGAACATGAGAACCCTCATTTCCAAACCCTAGCCCCTCCACTCTTTTGAAAAATTTCGAAACCCTAGAGCAACCCGTTTTCTTCTTTTTATTCTCAGCAAAATGAGCTCAAAATTTCGGGCACGTGTCCCTAGGTGGGCTGTTCGAGCAATGATGGGCCGCATGTGCGGTGAGGTGGTAGGCCGAGAATTTTCACTACTTGCGTGGAGAATCTGCTTTTGTGCCATTTTTTGCCTGAATTTGCATGTTGCCTGCCAAATCTGTATAAGTGCACAAAACACATCATCTTCACCAAATAAAAAAAAAATTCAAAAACTATAAATGTAACTTAAGCGGCCTGAATGTGGTACCTTTCGACCTACATCAGTCACCGATCTTGGTCATTTCTCTGCTCGGTCGTATCCAATTCATTTCAGGAAAATTCCATTCAGCTCCAAAGTCCGGCTGAGATCGTAGGCTGCCCCTCAACCTGGTTGAAAGAAAAATTGTCGTTCGATCGGCCTCAACCTTGGACCGAGCTAATTAGATACCTCAGCCTAACACTAGGGCGTCTTTCTAGATTGGTTGTAAAGCCCAAGATAGTGGCCCAAATCCTAACTCTGCTCGGCCTATTTGTCCGGCTCAAATTCCCTTCTTAATTGCCCCTATTGGCAATAAGTTTTGAACTTCTTTTGCCACTACCTCGGCATGATGAAGTACTGATCATCATGTTCTTTGTATGGCTGGTCGAGCATCTAAAAGAAAACATTCAATTGATGGAAAATAAAGTTTGGATCGACGCTAGGCATGTCGTAAGGCATCCATGCGAATACTTCAATGTTAGCCACCAGAAAGTTTACAATCTCCAGGCGCTCTTGAGAAGATAAGTACGAGCTGAGCAAGAAGAACTTGCTTGGGTCGTTTTCATCAATTCGCACTTCCACCAAGTCCTCCATGACTTTGTCTTCAACTTTCTTGCCGACGTCGTCTAGAACCTTCTAATCCTATGGTCCTTCGATCATTTGAATAATCTTATGAATAACATTATATATAATCAATTTTTATCACTGTCTTATTACACCAAATTTGAAAGAAAAAAAAATGACTATTTATTTTTATTTTTTGTGTAATTTCTTTCTATGCACTGAATCATAACCATTCAACTCATAGTGACATAAAATGATAAGAAAAATTTAGCGACATGTAAAGATTTTTATAATTGTATTCAAATCCTTTTGGACTCAAATGACTAGGTTTGCAATGCATGTGCTTTCTGAGATTAAAACCTCAAAACTAATAATGCTACTTATGGAGTAATCAAAACAATCAAGAGTGATACACATAGATCCATGTATTACATCCCTAAAATTCTAATTGTACAAAATTCTATATGGTTTTGTGTGTGATATCAATGGCCCTACTTTTGAGAAGGTTCCTCGTTATAAGGAAAAAAAAGAAGAATGCCATTTCAACTTTAGGAAACGAAAACTAGGGCCTATAATGTGTATATTTGTGCATATCAAATACCGCACTAGATGAAGTGGATCAAAGCTTTGCAGCTGGAATGAATTGTCCAGGAGCTGGAGACCTGCAAAACAAGATACCATCAGAGCTGTCCCACCGGGGTTGGCTAGAAAACCCCTCCTATGTGGGAATAAGTGATCGAAGAAGATGAAGGGCTCTCTCTAGGTGTAGAGAGAGGAAAAATAAAGTGTGTTTGGATGAGATAAGTTCAAGTTCAATTAGATACCTTCAATGTGAAGTGAGTGTTGCTTATATAGAATAGTTTGCTTGTTGTCCAAGATGGTTTCATGGAGTTTGGGTGCCTCAAGGCTCCTTTTAGCTTTGCTTAAGGTGTAGGACCACTAGGTAGTTAATCCTAGAGCCATGTGTTCATTATAGCTTTGTATATAACAGATCATATTCCCTTCATCAACTTTTCCCGTGATTCTAGGAGAGTGGGACCAGCTGAGGTGGCAATCTGCACATGCTTGCACTTACAGCTTCTACATTTCTCTATGAGGTTCCCTCAGCTCAGTTCCAATTGTTCCTCGGCTCGTCCTTTTATAAGATTGTTTGTAGAGATGGAGTGGTCCATCTGGATAGCTTTACGTGGCCTCGGTCCACTTTGGTCTTGGTGATGGATTCGGTCCACCAATTCACTCCATAAACTCGGTTTAGCAGTTCGGCCCAGCCTAGCATCGCTGCTGGGCTGGCCTTTCCTCTCTATGTCGAGCCCAAGTGCTTGAGGACTTGGGAGAATCATTTTTATGGAGATGGGCTCAATGGATTGGCCCACGTGGTTATCTGGCACATATCGAATGGCCACTCAGATCTAGGCTTATTTTGTCCCTTCATTACTCGACTCAATCGAATTATATCCACTATATAAGAAAAACAATTATGTGAGCTTGTGATTGGCTTGATTAAAACTTACTGAAATCTTTTTGTAAATAAATAAGTTAAATTTAAACACATTTTAAAATGTGTTAATTGGTAAAAATCGACACCAATAGGTCTATATGTTATTTGCTCAAATGTTTAATCTTTTTTAGTAATAAAAACATGCGTTGAAAGTCACTAAAAAATCATTAGTGCCAAAAAAAATTTAAGTCACAATTTTCTAATAAAATTTCTATTGAGTTCTATTAACATCTGAATCAATGTTCTTAACATAGGATTCATTTGTTGAAAGAGTTGATTCATGTGTTAATAAAATTAATTGAAAAAGTAAGATTTATTGATTATTTTACATTATTGTAGCCCTCAAGATTAGGGCCTTCAAACAAATTTTTTTTTTTTTTGGACCCTTGGACAAAGAGAATTTTAGACCTTCAAATAAAAGATATGTTTTCAGTATTTATGATTGAAGATATTTAACAATGAGATTTGTTTTTTCCTTTTGAATCTCCAGACAAGGAATTTTTCCCCAAAATTTTAGATAAATGTTATGTTTTTTAGGCATTGAACAAAGAGAATTGGAGCATGAGGCCTTTCAAAAGCAGGGGCTTCAATGCCTTCATGGATGAACTGTCCTGTATTTGAGATCAACTGAAGGGACAAATGAGTTTAACTTAAATATATTTTAAAATTTATTAAAATTTTAAATTAAATTTAAATAACTTATTAATTGACTTGACTCGACTCATTTATCATCCTGCATTTGGATACGGGTGGCCTGGTGACTTGTAGTAAGTTCGATTGGGCATGGGTACACTTAGGGGTGCGTATGTGCCCAATGGCTCACTCAACTCATCCTGTCTAACTTGATATTTCAAGGCTTGAAAAAAATATCGAAAATGATTTTTAGCCCGAATTATGTCTCCCCGAAAATGGCCCGAAAACAATTTTATTTCCAAAAAAAAAAAAACATTTTCCATCTCATCTCATTCCCAACACTCTCTCTCGTCTCTCAACTCTTCAAAACCTCCATAGTCGTGATTCGACTGTTTGCAAACCAAAATTATTCGGAAAAGCGATTCAAGGATTCAAAACTCGACATCATCGGCGAGACCGATGTCTACAAGTGGGCCTAGAAGAGTTACCTGGTATGGATCTATATTCATATGCAATATTGATTTCTTTCTACTCAATTTATTCATGTATCTAATCTGTTGGCATGCTTTTTCTGTTTTAGTTGATTGATTCTTCATTTGGGTTTGCTATTAATAGGGTTATTGGTTAAATGCTATGTTCATTGATTGAGTTTCAATGTTTGGAGTAAGTCAACATTTTGTTTGGTTGGTATTGGTATGATCTATCTTATTTAGGTATTTGATTTGCGTTTCGTTTGATATATTGTTTACTTGATTGGGTTTAATCCATAGTTTTGTTCAGTTGGTTGGTTTTGTTGATTAGTTCTTGTTTGGTTGTTTAATATTGTTGAATCTTGATTTGGTTCCACTTTATATTTTTCTATGGCTTATTGTGTCATGTGCTGAAGAATTATGGCAGCCTGTTGTTCTATGTAGGGGAAATTATTGAAGGCAAAAGAATTACATAATGAATTTGCAAACTATCTTGCTATGTGATGTGCTTTATTTGGATCTGATGATTTGATGCCTGCTCTATTTGTCTTCCTATACACTGATGCAGATTCTTTGAAATTGAATTATTGTTTAGCTAATTAATCTGGCTGATTGAAACATTGGGTGTATGGTTGTTGGTGTGGAAGTCTAGAGATTCAATGATTTGTACAGAATAAACTGGCAATGGTTGTTTATCTTGATGTTTGTTTGAGACACATTCTATATTGTACTTGTATGAGAGTTTATAAAATTGGGTTAAAAGTTTTAGTAACTGGTTATTTTGTTGCTTTCAATTTATTGAGTTTGCGATAATGATATGGGCAATTGATTAACTATTTTTTTTTTGTTTACAGTGATATCAAAATTGAAAACTGGGGACAGACAGTGGTACCAGACCTCGTCAAGCATTAACAATAGAAGAATCATATGAGCTAAGGGCAATAGTTTATAAGATGGAAAATCAAATTCATAGAAGGCTTCAAAGGATGGAGAAACAAAATGAAGGCGATCATTTATGTCATTGTGTTTTGTATGATTTTGTACTTGATGAAGTAAATTACTGACTTTGTTAGTTTTTGTTATTTTTGGGGTAATCGTAGGCCTTGTGGGGCTATGTTGTAATGAATATTTTTGTAATATGATCTTTGTAATATGAAATTTTTGTAATATGATCTTTGTAATATTTGCTCCAATCTCCCATAGATGTATCTAAAATTGAATTGGGAGAGACATGGACCTCTATTTGCCCAAAAGTTCCAAAAGAACAATCATTTGAGAAAATGGTTGGTAAGGTAGACCCATATACACACAGCAAGCAAGCAGATTTTGTTGGTATGCCAGCAAGCTTATAGCTCATAATTAAATCTCGATTCTACCTTACTATAATTTCTCTGGATCTGGACCCAACCAGGGAAAGGTATAAGCAAAAATCATATCTTGGTCATTATACCAAAGAAAAGTGGTACTCCCGGACCTTGTGACAACAACCTACATTCTGTTATTGTTTCTTTCCAGCACAAGGGTACAACCTAGCAACATACATAGAATCAACACAAAAGAATTCGGGAAAATCTCCATGAAATCTCCCCTAGGCAAACTACATTCTGTTATTGTTTCTAATGCTAACAATAAAGATTAAGGCAAACTTATTTACCAAAAAATAAATAAATTAAAGATTAAAGCAATTTTTTTCACAATATTCAGGAGATGACAATTTACATGCATAAAAATTGTACAGGAGATGACTTCACATTTTTTTCACAATATTCAAACATGAGGTGAATTCATCCATGAAAATAACAATTTACATGCATAAAAATTCATCAAAGCAGAACCTGTTCACAGCAACAAAACATGTTCATAGTCTAGCGACCAGACCTATTCACAGCAACAATCAACAATGCATATATTCTGTGATCATCATTTACAAAACCTGTTCAAAATATAAACTGTTACAAACATAACTTGACAGATTCCCTGAGTAATCAAAACAACACCTATTCGCACCAGAAATTCATCAAAACAGAATCTGTTCAAAACATAAATAAGCTGTTCAAAACCTGTTCACAATCATTTCGAACAATCAACCAATGCGCAAAAATTCCACCTGACATGGTTCATAGTCTACTGACCAGAACCTGTTCACAGCAACAAAATACAATGCATATATTGATTCATCATTTACAGAACCTGTTCAAAATATAACCTGTTCCAAACATAACTTGACAGATTCCCTGAGTAATCAAAATAGCACATGTTCACACCAGAAATTCATCAAAACAGAATCTGTTGAAAACATAAGCTGTTCAAAACCTGTTCACAATCAAAACTTGTTCAAAATCATTTCTAATGTATCCAAAACCTATCCAAATTATAAAAGAAAAACATGTCCGATAAATGCTTTCATTCTCTTCAATCCAATGACAAGGAAACCAATGTTTACAAATCAAACTATCCTAACTTTACAAACCAAAGTCATAAATACCATAGAACGAAACTATAAAAAAAAAAATGGGGTGATTGGATCTGCATCTATATTCAAGTCCACAAAAGTATCCCAAGTTTACAAAATAAAGTGATAAATACCATAGTACAAAACTAAAAAAAAAAATGGAGCGTTTGGATCCACATCTTTATTCAAGTCCCAAAAGTTGAACCATCTATGTTCGCCATTTTTGATTCACTCAAAGATGCGCTTCCAATTTTGTCTACCATTTGCAATGCGCTATGTTGTGCCTATTCAACGCCGAAGTAACTAATATTAAAAACTGTTCTCACAACATAATTGCAATTTAGAAGAAGCAAAACTATTGAGGTGTGATATTATCAATACATACCGGTACATACATACTCTCTTGTGTCCCATCCATACAAGGAAAATAGCAGGATTGAGCTTTCGGCACCTTATGATACATAATAATAAAATATCTGTAGACACCCCATTTTTGACCGCCCTTAAGACTTGGGCACCACTGATGGTTTGCTCGGTGATAAAAGGTGTGCAGGGGAAAGGTTCAATTTCTTCAACAAGGAGAGAGAGAAATCTCAACTTCACACCCTATTTTGGACCAAAATTATTTTTGGATGGTTTTTAGACCTTAAAACCCTCTCTTTCAAAACATTTTTGAAATTAAATTCCCACGATGTTCCGACGCTCGCATTTCGGTAAATGTTGCGCTTTTCGGTAAACCGAGCAAGGACAAAGTGGAGATGAATGAAAGAGAGATGAAATCTTTGAAAAATCTTTCAAAACATCTTACTTAGGGGTTTGAAGTTGAAGAAAAGAGGAGAAGAGGGGGGAAACCAAGTTGGAGAAGAAGTTCGGCATGAATCCGGGTAGGAAAGAATCGAGCAGCCCTCACTGAATCGGGCTTATTCAATTGCATACTTGGAGTTAAGCTATGAGGCCACCATCATTGGAAAGAACTTCCGGGGCTTCACTTTGTACTCAAGAATCTCCCAAAGCCAAGTCCGGGTGGAGGAGATATGATTGGTTGAAGCTGGGCATCATCCCGGTTGGATCGAGTCTGCGCGGCTTCACCAAAAAGGGCATAACTTTTTACATAGGAGGAATTTTGATGCAAGGTTTGTGCCATTGGAAAGCTAACTACCGGGGCTTCAATTTGCATACCCACTGGCCATTTTTTGACCTTGGAATCATCTATCGGCATTCTATTTTGCCGACCGGCAGAAAATAGTGCCGACCGGCACTTTATTTTGGCCGACGACCAATTTTTCTGGCCGGTTTGCACCCTTTGCACCCTCCAAGTTTGGTGCATCCCAGCTGTGCCAGTTGGAATGCACCAGCACACTCCCCCGTGCATATATGTGGCTTTTTTGCACCCTTTTGCACCTTTGAACCCCCTAAAGCTTCTAGAAGCTTGAACCCTTTGGCCAAGCTTCTTGGGGAATCTTGGCCAGCTGTATTAGCTTCCTCTAGAAGCCTAGAACCCTTTGCACCCTTTGCCCCTTTTGGCATAGCTTCTTGGAGAAGCTTGGAGCACTTTTTGTTGCCTATATAAGCACCCCTCCTCTTCCTTTGTGTGGGTTGGAGCTCTTGAACCAAAAACCAGAGCATATATATCTATACATCTGATATATACACCCCCTCTCTATATATTTCCCTCTCTCTCATACCTTGTGTGTGTTTCTAGACCTTAAAAGTGCATTTTAACCTCATTTTTGCACTAACACACACACCATTACACCTTGCTCCGAGATTGAGAGGCTTGGAAGGTTCATTCTTGAGTTTTTGGGTTGGTTTTGATCAGAAGAAGGTGGCTGGAGTGGTTGTTCTTCAAAGTGTTCTTCAAGGGTGAGTTAGTTGCTTTATATTTCCCAATCTTGCACTAGCTTTTAGCCCTATTTGCTTGCTGTTTTGAGCTCCGACCAAAACTGAAAATGTCATTTTTTTGAGCTATATTCCATGTTTCATTAAGAGCTCATTGCATTTTGAAGCTTCTTTTTGGCACTTGCTTCATTATCCTCTTGAATGCCATTATTTTGCATGAAATTTCTAGCCTATGTGTGATCTGTTTTTGAGCATAATTTAAACTATAAGTAGGCTCATTTTGAGCCCTTATTCAACATTGAAGAAGGGCTCAAACCTGTTTGGGACCCCTATCTTGCACTTGTTTCATAATCTCTTCTATTTACCGTAATTTTGCATGATTTGTTTGGCCTACATATAAATTGTTTTGGAGAATATTATGAATTTAAGTTAGGCTTATTTTGAGCCCCTCTTCAATGTTGAAGAAGGGCTCAACACTGTTGGGGACCTCTATGTATGACTTGCTTCATTACCCCTCTTTGGTCCCCATTTTTGCATGATTTGTTAGCTCATTTTGCTTCTGTTTTTCGGCCATGATCAGAACTGATAGTGGCCATATTTGGACCCCCTTGTCATGTTTCATTAAGGGTCTTTGGCTGTTTGATGAATGTTTTGTGTACTTCATGTTATAGCCCCCTTATGGCCTTAATCTTGCATTGCATTTTGAGCATGTTTTTATACTCATTTGGGGATTTTCATCTACTGTAAATAGCCATATTTTTGGTCCCTCTTCAGTATTGTAGAAGGGTATTTTTCTGTTTGGGCTTTGCAGCTATGACTTGCTTCATTACCTCTCTTGGCCCCCCCATTTTTGCATGCTGATTTTGCCCTATTTGTGTTTACTGTCTTGCCATGCTTTGTACTGTAAAAATTCTTGTCTCGGGGCTGCCTTGCTTCTGTCTCTCCATTACATGTTCAAATTATGCATGCTTTGTATAGCTGTAAGCCATTTCATGCGTCTAATCTTGGGTTTCGGGGCCTATAGCATGCATTCGGTGACATCTTTCCATGTTTTGGGACCATTTGACATCATGTTCCAGCACTGAAATCTGCATGTTTACATGCCATGTTTCATCATTTGCCATGCCTTGTTAGAGTTGCATGTTGTATCTTAGGATTGATCCATGCATTGGACATGTTTGTGTGCATTTCGGTTGCCTCATTTCACCTAATGGCCTCCTATGTGAGTGTGGCTGAGGCTATCTCATGTTGGTGTAAGCCCATCTTGCATTGTGTATGCCATGTTTCAATGCGTTGTGCATGTTATGTTATGTACATTGTGTGTGCCACGTAGTTGCATTGCATGTTTGTGTGTTAGCTCGCATGCTTAGGTTGCATGTGCATTGTTGTGCATTGCCTCACCTCTTGATCAACCATGATTGAGGTTGGGTCCCTTGTATGTTTGTGTGCATTGCATTTGACATTGAAATGCAAACTTGGCCTCTTAGGCCGTCATGCGTCGAAATGCGCCATTGATGGCCCGGGGGTCAAGGGCCATGCTTCCTTGAGTCCCATGCATGATAGGAAGCATTGGCCATGCTTACATATGCTCAAAAGCCCATACCGTGCACTGTCTGTCTGCTGTTGCTGTCAAAACTGTCTTCTGCAGGAATTTTATGCCGACCGGCAGTATAGAGTGCCGACCGGCACTATATGGGTGGCCGATAACCCCCTAAGAAGCCAATGGAAATTTTAGCCGGCCGGTGGGCACTTCCTCCAGCCGGTGGTGTACAGCAGGATGCAAGAAAGGTGTTCTGGGACTTTGGCAATTTTTGGAGAGATAGGGCAGTAAAAAGAGAGGCTGCAGTGGCATGGTACGGGTTTCCCGGGCGAGTCGGATCCGAGCATGCATCATTCGCGTATCCCGAGGCGGGAAGCCGTGGCCTCCTTTCTTTTTGCATTTATTTACTAAGTAATTAGGAATTTTGTAATAATTTATTTATTCATCATTCGGACTGTATAATCTTTTGGTCCCTCCGAGCGAGGGCATATTTGTAATAAGTGTGTGTGAGTGTGTGTATGTCTTCCAACCCCACGTCTTTCTTCCCTTTTATTTATCTGCTTATGATGGTAGATTAGGGCATATTTAAAATTAGCATACCTTATGCTATGCATGCGTGCATCCATACATTTGTTTACATGCACCGGGCTCGGTACATCATACAAACTGCATCGTACTTTCAATTCCAAATTGAATACGTGATAGTTGTAGCATTTCACATGCCATGTCTAGGATAGCCGAGCCTACTCTAAACTGCATCTTTGCATGTGTTGCATTAGCCACTTAACATGAACTAGGACACACATGATTGCTAACCAGTTTATTGTTTTGGCACGGAGTACGATATAAGTATCTATGCTTTAGCATCTCGCATGCGTGTGAATGTTAACATGACAGCATGTTTACCATGTGGCTAGTTGCTTATGTGATAAACTGTTTGAATGCCTGTGGGTGGAGGTTGGATTGCTTGAGTTGGAATAACTCATTGAAATCCGTGTTTTAGCCTACTTGCGAGTAGCAAATTCCAAAGCATTTTCAAAGAAAACGGATATGCAATGATTATTTCTGAATTAGGCAATCTAGTCTATACTTGTTTTGCTGTGCGCATAACGTAGTAAATCTAGGCTAATAACCGGTATAAGAACGCATAATGTTTTCAAAATCGGATATCACAGTTAGTAGAGGCCGGTCTTCGGACCGGGCGAAAGGGGGTGCTCATAGCTGACCTTCCCCGATCGTACCCAAGCTCCCGAGCCAAGACTACTTTGGTGATGACGGACACGTGGCCTTCGGCACCGAGTCAGGGTTTCCTAAATTTCCCATTTAAAAAAATATTTAGGTGGCGACTCTGTATCTGGCAAAGCAGTCCATGTTTGGCACTTCTTTTCAAAAATCTATTTTTCTCAAAACAATTTGCCAGAGTTGGACTCTTTGGTTCAGATTAAGAACCGCAACAAAACAAAAAGGGAGTCCGAACTGTAGCGAGGTCCCCCGCGGGCTTGTTACAGTTTCTGGCGACTCCGCTGGGGATTTTAGAGAGCTTGACTCAAACTCGTGATATCCTGTTTTGACTACACTTATGTGTTTCTTTGTATTGCATGTGCATTGGTGCGCCTAGGACACCATGTTGGCCATCTGCTATTCCTGAGCGGTTTGCTGGAGGCTTGTCTTGTCAAGGCATGACCATAAGGCTGACCGGTTGCGGGCTCTGCCAGTATGGGAACACAAACCCCGGTTTTACCGGGGCACCCTTTTTGACCATTCGACCTAGTGCATATCGAAATCCGTAGTGACCATTCCAAACTAAGACATGTTGCTTACCCGATATAGGTTGTTTGAAACCGCTGCGTGCATAGTGAAACCCTAGCTCCTGACAAAATAGGACAGGGAAACCCTACCCCAACATAGGGGTGTATTGGCTCTCTTTTACATGCTATGTGCTTTTAGAGTGTATCTCTACAGGGAATGCATATACCAGTTTGCGAGTCTGGGTATCCGGCCTGCGGGCGCCAGTATCAGTATTTTTGAGAATCTGTCATATCTGCGGGTATCAGACTCAGTGTTTTGGGGTAGTGATTTTGTGGAATAGCGATCAGTGTTGAGCACATTCGTTCCGCTATGCTCATATCTGTTCCAGTGAAATTGGGCTGAGATGCTGTCTATTTTCTCTTTTGCTAGGTTAGTCCTGGAATTATAGCTTCAGAAGGCTCCAATATCCCCCGAGGTTCATCAGATTTGTGCTGATAGACTCTGTCAGGTCAGAGACTCAGTTCAAGGGTAATCAGGGCCAGAGAAGGCTAGTCAGGCATAGACCACCAGTACCACAGCTACCAGATCAGTGATCTTTGAGCAGTCGGGTTGAGATTTCCGAGCCTACTGCAGACACAAATATACCGGTTGCTCAGTTAGATCAGGACAATATGTCGAGTCTGGAAGAGATGGTGCGCTAACTCCAGGATAGTATGAAAACCATGCAGCAAGACGCTGTCTGTCAAGCAGAATTCGCCAAGCAACGGGCTGTGGTCATAGCCCAACAGCAGAGACAATTGCCAGGCTAGAGCAACAAACCGGAGCATCTGCTTCACATCAAGCTCCTCCACCACCAGGGGTTCAGACACCCGGGGAAACACCCAATGTCCAGGAAGGTACGGACATTCCGGTAGGGCCGCTCCGCTCCCAATTTTACCCCAGCAATCCAAAACACCTACCAATCTACCGGACCCTCCTTTGAGTTCAAGACGGACCCCACAGCGCTGAAGCTGAGTAAGCTGGAAAAGATTTTAAGAAATCCCAAGGAGTCAAGTCCATTCCCGACATTGAGGATGGATATACGGACGCAGCTGTGACGCTGCCAGAATCGGTTCAAGATACCACAAATCGACCGATTTGATGGGTCCGGGGACCCCATGGTGCACCTGAGGCTGTTTTCAAATATCTTAAGGCCGATGGGCCTCACCAGACTACAAAAGCTGTCTCTGTTTGGCCGAACCCTGTCAGGTGGGCAGCCATCTGGTACGCGAAACTGGAAGACGATGTTAAGAAGAATTGGGATGAGATGGCTGAGGCCTTTATTGCTCAATACTCCTACAACACACAGATCGAGGTCACAACTCGTGATCTCGAAGCCACTCGCCAAGAACCAAAGGAGAGTTTCTCAGAGTTCGTGATGAGATGGAGAGCAAAGGCCTCAATGATGACTACAAGGCCTTCTGACAAAGACCAGATACGGATGGTTGTGCGCAACCTCCAACCCAAACTGATGCAAAAAATGATAGTCTTACCATTTCCTACCTTTGCGGACCTACACGAGATGGGGGTACAGATTGAGGACGCTATGAAGCAGGGCCTTATTGACCAGGAGAAGGAGCAACCTAGGAGGGAATTTATCCACAGTTCAAATGCGACCACCAGTGGTGACGCAGCTACTATAACTTCAGATGTGGGCATAGTCACCACCACCACACAAAAAATGACCACCCCATTCGCCGGTACATCCGAAACTAGCTCACAAACAGCCAAACACCCACCTCAGGGCCAAAGGGTGTTTACCCCACTGTACATGTCTCTATCAATGGCCCTGAGGACCTTGATCAAAAAGGGGTATCTGAAGCCACTGGAGCCACAACCGTTACCAAAGAAACCCCCTCCCTCACATAACCCAGCTGATTACTGTGCCTTCCATCAGCAGCGGCCATGACACTGACATGTGTTTTCGTCTTCGCCATGAGATACAAAATCTGATCAACAACGGGGTCATCCCGCACCAGGTCCTGCAAAGTCTATCGGCACTTGACCAGTGAACTTGTGGGGGATAATGTGATGTGATTAGAGGTTGGACCACCTGCGGGCGGCATTCAGTTTACTTCAGATGTGGTGGACGGCATGCACTGTTTTGAGCAAATGTACAAATGCTGTTAATTTTGCTTTCTGGCTTGGGTATTGATCCAGTTCTATTGTTTTGTTTAGAGTCTGTCTCTTTGTTTTGAGTCAGTCTTTTGTAAGGTCTGTCTGTTGTATCGAGTCAGTCCTATTATGTAGGAGTCGGGTGATTCCGGGGTGTTACCTCGGACATCACCATTTTGTTTTGTGTTTGTCTTTTCATTTTCTTTTGGGTCTGTTTCTACCTTGGAGCCAGTTACACCAGAAGATCTCAATGAAACAGCAGTGATTTTCACGCTCTCGCATTTGCTTCTGCCGTGTGCTAGTTGTGCCGGATTTGAATGAAATAGCCAGTGCATCCCACCTGCTCTCTTGTGCCTTGAAGTCATTATAATGACCTGAGTTTTTCAAAACCTTTTGAACACTGCGGTGAAAACGAAGAGGAAGGAATTCCTCGGGTTTTGCAAAACTTTGACCAATTGAGAGAAAGAGAGGCGTGCTAAGCCCTTAATGAATGAAATCATGCTTGTTAGCGTGAGTACTGAGAAGGACCCTGGCTTGATCCAGACTGGTTTCACACTATCTTCAGCGCGAGCGATTTGTCGCTTTCTTAAAAATTTTCAAAAACAAAATGTTTTGCGCGGTCCTGCGAAGACCTGTGTGGAATTGCTCTTGAGATTGTGCAGCCTAGGATTGCTCTCAGCCTCGAGACTCAACCCCTTTTGCTTCCAAACCTCGAACTTAAATTCAGAACGTTCAACGGTCAACTACAATGTGAGGCCTGAGTGGCCAGATTCAAAGCAGCCCATGAATTAGTGGCAATAAAATCAGATCAAGAAGATCAGACCTCATCAGAAGAAGCTTGCGAAAGCTAGCTAGAGCAGAAGCACCCCTCGAACTAGGGGCAACAATGTCCGATGTGCTCGAAGAGCTGAAGATGGATCATTCTGCAAATCAATACAACAGCCACTCTCCTGGATACAGAGGCTTCAATCTCAAAACCATTTGGCATGGGCTTGTTACACTTTTACCCTTAAGAGGCTCGCTGGGCCGAAAACCCGGAAGGGCGACCCAGGCAAGAGTTAGAGCAAGAAAAAGCTAGAAAAAAAAAGAAGAAGGAAAAAAAAGAAAACAAAAAAAAAAGAGAGAAAAAAAGAAAAAAAGAAAAATGCAAAGAATGAAAAAAAAAAAAGAAGAAAAAAGAAGAAAAGAAATGAAAATGAAAAGAAAAGAAAAACAAAGCTCGCAAGGTTGAAAACCTGCATTGGGCGCCTTGGCAAAAGTTAGAGCCTAAAAAGGAGAGGTTAATACCCGAGTGTACCTACCCCGAACTACGTAAGGCTTGATTCCCATCTTTGGGATACGTAGGCAACTTTGTTCTGAAGTCCAGCCCTAAAACACTTCAAATTCAGTTGTGCCATGAAATGGTTTTGATCATCTTTGCCTTCTCTGTATCCGAGAGTTCGGTTGTGATCGTCACTCTGAAGGATTGATTTCAATACGCTGCGAGTGCCATTTAGACAAGGGGCAACTTTCCGTTGCCATTTAATGCACTGTGGTGCCATTCAAACAAGGGGCAACTTTCCGTTGCCATGCAGTGTCCTTCAGACAAGGGGCAATTTTCCATTGCTTATGGATCCGAGGTTGCGCATCTTAAGAGTAGGTTCCGTGCTTGTTGAGCATTGGCCGTTTGCAAAAATAGTTTTTGAGAATTTTTACTGAGGTTGACTAATTCTCTCGAAAATTATTCCATCTTTTCCAAAACTGGACCATTTTCTTGGACCCAAAAAGGAAAATTTTCAGTGCTCACAACCTAACTTGCGTGATCTT
>JAPPVO010001587.1:0-15293 GCA_030407325.1 Camellia japonica | reverse complement strand
AGTGCGCTGCGCAAACCGGCGCGAGTGATAAACTGCACAAAAGAGTGCGATGCGAAAAACAGCGCTACTGATAAACTGTAGAAAAGAGTGTGCTGCGTAAAACGACGCGAGAGATAAACTGCACAAAACAGTGCGCTACGCAAAACGGCGCGAGTGATAAACTGCACAAAACAGTGCGCTGCGGAAAATGGCGCGAGTGATAAACTGCGCAAAACAGTGCGCTGCGCAAAACAACGTGAGTGATAAACTGCACAAAAGAGTGCGATGCGCAAAGCAGCGCGAGTGATAAACTGCACAAAACAGTGCCCTGCGCAAAACAGCGCGAGTCATAAACTGCACAAAACAGTGCGCTGCGCTAAACGGCGCGAGTGATAAACTGCACAAAACAGTGCTCTGCGTAAAACAGCGCGAGTCATAAACTGCACAAAACAGTGCGCTGCGCAAAATAGCGCGAGTGATAAACTGCACAAAAGAATGCGATGCGAAAAACAGCGCGAGTGAGAAACTGTAAAAAATAGTGCGCTGCGCAAAACGGCGCGAGAGATAAACTGCACAAAATAGTGCGCCGCGCAAAACGGAGCGAGTGATAAACTACACAAAACATTGCGCTGCGGAAAACAACGCGAGTGAAAAACTGCACAAAAGAGTGCGATGCGCAAAATAGCGCGAGTGAAAAACTGCACAAAAGAGTGCGATGCGCAAAACAGCGTGAGTGATAAACTGTACAAAACAGTGTGCTGCGCAAAACAGCGCGAGTCATAAACTGCACAAAACAATGTGCTGCGCAAAACGGCGCGAGTGATAAACTGCACAAAAGAGTGCGATGCGCAAAACAGCGCGAGTGATAAACAGCACAAAACAGTGCGCTGCGCAAAACAGCGCGAGTCATAAACTGCACAAAACAGTGCGCTGCGCAAAACGGCGCGAGTGATAAACCGCACAAGACAGTGCGCTGCGCAAAATTGTGCGAGTGATAAACTGCAGAAAACAGTGCGCTGCAAAAAACAGCGCGAGTGATAAACTGCAGAAAACAGTGCGCTGCGCAAAAGCGCGCGAGAGATAAACTGCACAAAACAGTGCGCTGCGCAAAACGGCACGAGTGATAAACTGCACAAAAGAGTGTGATGCAAAAAATTGCGCGAGTGATAAACTACAGAAAACAGTGCGCTGCGCAAAACGACGAGAGAGATACAATGCACAAAACAGTGCGCTGCGCAAAACCACGCGAGTGAAAAACTGCACAAAAGAGTGCGATGCGCAAAACAGCGCAAGTGATAAACTGCACAAAAGAGTGCGATGCGAAAATCAGCGCGAGTGATAAACTGCACCAAACAGTGCGCTGCGCAAAACAGCGCGAGTCATAAACTGCACAAAACAGTGTGCTGCGCAAAACGGCGCGAGTGATAAACTGCACAAAAGAGTGCGATGCGCAAAACAGCGCGACTGATAAACAGCACAAAACAGTGCGCTGCGCAAAACAGCGCGAGTCATAAACTGCACAAGACAGTGCGTTGCGCAAAACGGCGCGAGTAAGAAACTGCACAAAACAGTGTGATGCGCAAAACCGCGTGAGTGATAAACTGCACAAAACTGTGCCCTGCGCAAAACAGCGCGAGTCATAAATTGCACAAAACAGTGCGATGCGCAAAAAGCGCGAGTGATAAACTGCACAAAAGAGTGAGATGCGAAAAATAGCGCGAGTGATAAACTGCAGAAAACAGTGCGCTGCGCAAAACGACGCGAGAGATACACTACACAAAACAGTGCGCTGCGCAAAACAACGCGAGTGAAAAACTGCACAAAAGAGTGCGATGCGCAAATCAGCGCGAGTGATAAACTGCACAAAACAGTGCACTGCGCAAAACAGCGCGAGTGATAAACAGCACAAAACAGCGCGCTGCGCAAAACGGCGCGAGTGATAGACTGCACAAAATAGTGCGATGCGCAAAACAGCGCGAGCGATAAGCTGCACAAAACAGTGCGCTGCGCAAAACGGCGCGAGTGATAAACTGCACGAAAGAGTGCGATGCGCAAAACAGCGCGAGCGATAAACTGCAAAAAACAGTGCGCTGCGCAAAACGGCACGAGTGATAAACTGCACAAAACAGTGCGCTGCGCAAAACGGCGCGAGAGACAAACTGCACAAAACAGTGCCCTACGCAAAACAGCGCGAGTGATAAACAGCACAAAACAGTGCGCTGCGCAAAAACGGCGCGAGTGATAAACTGCACAAAAGAGTGCGATGCGCAAAATAGCGCGAGTGATAAACTGCACAAGACAGTGCGCTGCGCAAAACAGCGCGAGTCATAAACTGCACAAAGCAGTGCGCTGCGCAAAACGGCGCGAGTCATAAACTGCACAAAACAGTGCGCTGCGCAAAACAGTGCCTTGCGCAAAATAGCGCGAGTGATAAACTGCACAAAACAGTGCCCTGCGCAAAACAGCGCGAGTCATAAACTGCACAAAGGAGTGCGATGCGCAAAACAGCGCGTGTGATAAACAGCGCAAAACAGTGCGCTGCGCAAAACAGCGCGAGTCATAAACTGCACAAAACAGTGCGTTGCGCAAAACGGCGCGAGTAATAAACTGCACAAAACAGTGTGATGCGCAAAACCGCGCGAGTGATAAACTGCACAAAACAGTGCCCTGCGCAAAACAGCGCGAGTCATAAATTGCACAAAACAGTGCGCTACGCAAAAAGCGCGAGTGATAAACTGCACAAAAGAGTGCGATGCGAAAAATAGCGTGAGTGATAAACTGCAGAAAACAGTGCGCTGCGCAAAACGACGCGAGGGATACAATGCACAAAACAGTGCGCTGCGCAAAACCACGCGAGTGAAAAACTGCACAAAAGAGTCAAAACAGCGCGAGTGATAAACTGTACAAAAGAGTGTGATGTGCAAATCAGCGCGAGTGATAAACTGCACCAAACAGTGCGCTGCGCAAAACAGCATGAGTCATAAACTGCACAAAACAGTGCGCTGCGCAAAACGGTGCGAGTGATAAACGGCACAAAATAGTCCGATGCGAAAAACCGCGCGAGTGATAAACTGCACAAAACAGTGCCCCGCGCAAAACGGCGCGAGTCATAAACTGCATAAAACAGTGTGAGTGATAAACTACACAAAACAGTGCACTGCGTAAAACAGCGCGAGGCATAAACTGCACAAAACAGTGCGCTGCACAAAACAGTGCGCTGCGCAAAACAGCGCGAGGGATAAACTGCACGAAAGAGTGCGATGCGCAAAACAGCGCGAGCGATAAACTGCACAAAACAGTGCGCTGCGCAAAACGGCGCGAGCGATAAACTGCACAAAACAGTGCGCTGCGCAAAATTGCGCGAGTGATAAACTGCACAAAACAGTGCGCTGCAAAAAACAGCGCGAGTGATAAACTGCAGAAAACAGTGCGCTGCGCAAAAGCGCGCGAGAGATAAACTGCACAAAATAGTGCGCTGCGCAAAACGGCACGAATGATAAACTGCACAAAACAGTGCGCTGCGCAAAACGGCGCGAGTGATAAACTGCACAAAACAGTGCGCTGCGCAAAACGGCGCGAGTGATAAACTGCACAAAACAGTGCACTGCGCAAAACAACGTGAGTGATAAACTGCACAAAAGAGTGCGATGCGCAAAGCAGCGCGAGTGATAAACTGCACAAAACAGTGCCCTGCGCAAAACAGCGCGAGTCATAAACTGCACAAAACAGTGCGCTGCGCAAAACGGCGCGAGTGATAAACTGCACAAAACAGTACGCTGCGTAAAACAGCGCGAGTCATAAACTGCACAAAACAGTGCGCTGCGCAAAATAGCGCGAGTGATAAACTGCACAAAAGAGTGCGATGCGAAAAACAGCGCGAGTGATAAACTGCAGAAAACAGTGCGTTGCGCAAAACGGCGCGAGAGATAAACTGCACAAAATAGTGCGCTGCGCAAAACGGCGCGAGTGATAAACTACACAAAACAGGTGCGCTGCGCAAAACACGCGAGTGATAAACTGCACAAAACAGTGCGATGCGCAAAATAGCGCGAGTGATAAACTGCACAAAACAGTGCGCTGCGCAAAACAGCGCGAGTGATAAACTGCACAAAACAGTGCGCTACGCAAAACAGCGCGAGTCATAAACTGCACAAAACAGTGTGCTGCGCAAAACGGCGCGAGTGATAAACTGCACAAAACAGTGCGCTGCGCAAAACAGCGCGAGTGATAAACAGCACAAAACAGTGCGCTGCGCAAAACAGCGCGAGTCATAAACTGCACAAAACAGTGCGCTGCGCAAAACGGCGCGAGTGATAAACCGCACAAAACAGTGCGCTGCGCAAAATTGTGCGAGTGATAAACTGCAGAAAACAGTGCGCTGCAACAAACAGCGCGAGTGATAAACTGCAGAAAACAGTGCGCTGCGCAAAAGCGCGCGAGAGATAAACTGCACAAAACAGTGCGCTGCGCAAAACGGCACGAGTGATAAACTGCACAAAAGAGTGTGATGCGAAAAATTGCGCGAGTGATAAACTACAGAAAACAGTGCGCTGCGCAAAACGACGAGAGAGATACAATGCACAAAACAGTGCGCTGCGCAAAACCACGCGAGTGAAAAACTGCACAAAAGAGTGCGATGCGCAAAACAGCGCAAGTGATAAACTGCACAAAAGTGTGCGATGCGAAAATCAGCGCGAGTGATAAACTGCACAAAACAGTGCGCTGCGCAAAACAGCGCGAGTGATAAACTGCACAAAACAGTGCCCTGCGCAAAACAGCGCGAGTCATAAACTGCACAAAACAGTGCGCTGCGCAAAACGGCGCGAGTGATAAACTGCACAAAACAGTGCCCTGCGCAAAACAGCGCGAGTCATAAACTGCACAAAACAGTGCGCTGCGCAAAATAGCGCGAGTGATAAACTGCACAAAAGAGTGCGATGCGAAAAACAGCGCGAGTGAGAAACTGCAAAAAACAGTGCGTTGCGCAAAACGGCGCGAGAGATAAACTGCACAAAATAGTGCGCCGCGCAAAACGGAGCGAGTGATAAACTACACAAAACATTTGCGCTGCGCAAAACAACGCGAGTGAAAAACTGCACAAAAGAGTGCGATGCGCAAAATAGCGCGAGTGAAAAACTGCACAAAAGAGTGCGATGCGCAAAACAGCGTGAGTGATAAACTGTACAAAACAGTGTGCTGCGCAAAACAGCGCGAGTCATAAACTGCACAAAACAGTGTGCTGCGCAAAACGGCGCGAGTGATAAACTGCACAAAAGAGTGCGATGCGCAAAACAGCGCGAGTGATAAACAGCACAAAACAGTGCGCTGCGCAAAACAGCGCGAGTCATAAACTGCACAAAACAGTGCGCTGCGCAAAACGGCACGAGTGATAAACTGCACAAAATAGTTCGATGCGCAAAACCGCGCGAGTGATAAACAGCACAAAACAATGCGCTGCGAAAAACAGCGCGAGTGATAAACTGCAGAAAACAGTGCGCTGCGCAAAATCGCGCGACAGATAAACTGCACAAAACAGTGCGCTGCGCAAAACGGCACGAGTGATAAACTGCACAAAACAGTGCGCTGCGCAAAACGGCGTGAGAGAGAAACTGCACAAAAGAGTGCGCTGCGCAAAACGACGCGAGTGATAAACTGCACAAAACAGTGCGCTGCGCAAAACGGCGCGAGCGATAAACTGCACAAAACAGTGCGCTGCGTAAAACAACGCGAGTGATAAACTGCACAAAAGAGTGCGATGCGCAAAATAGCGCGAGTGATAAACTGCACAGAACAGAGCGCTGCGCAAAACAGCGCGAGTCATAAACTGCACAAAGCAGTGCGCTGCGCAAAACGGCGCGAATGATAAACTACACAAAATAGTGTGATGCGCAAAACCGCGCGAGTGATAAACTGCACAAAACAGTGGCCTGCGCAAAACAGCGCGAGTCATAAACTGCACAAAACAGTGCGTTGCGCAAAACGGCGCCAGTGATAAACTACACAAATGAGTGCGATGCGAAAAACAGCGCTACTGATAAATTGCACAAAACATTGCGCTGCGCAAAACAACGCGAGTGAAAAACTGCACAAAAGAGTGCGATGCGCAAAACAACGCGAGTGAAAAACTGCACAAAAGAGTGCGATGCGCAAAACAACGTGAGAGATAAACTGTACAAAACAGTGCGCTGCGCAAAACAGTGCGAGTCATAAACTGCACAAAACAGTGCGCTGCGCAAAACGGCGCGAGTCATAAACTACACAAAAGAGTGCGATGCGCAAAACAGCGCGAGTGATAAACAGCACAAAACAGTGCGCTGCGCAAAACTGCGCGAGTCATAAACTGCACAAAACAGTGCGTTGCGCAAAACGGCGCGAGTAATAAACTGCACAAAACAGTGTGATGCGCAAAACCGCGCGAGTGATAAACTGCACAAAACAGTGCCCTGCGCAAAACAGCGCGAGTCATAAATTGCACAAAACAGTGCGCTGCGCAAAAAGCGCGAGTGATAAACTGCACAAAAGAGTGCGATGCGAAAAATAGCGCGAGTGATAAACTGCAGAAAACAGTGCGCTGCGCAAAACGGCGCGAGAGATAAACTGCACAAAACAGTGCGCTGCGCAAAACAACGCGAGTGAAAAACTGCACAAAAGAGTGCGATGCGCAAAACAGCGCGAGTGATAAACTGCACAAAAGAGTGCGATGCGCAAATCAGCGCGAGTGATAAACTGCATTAAACAGTGCGCTGCGCAAAACATCGCGAGTGATAACCAGCACAAAACAGTGCACTCCTCAAAACGGCGCGAGTGATAAACTGCAGAAAACAGTGCGATGCGAAAAACAGCGCGAGTGAGATACTGCAAAAAATAGTGCGCTGCGCAAAACGACGCAAGAGATAAACTGCACAAAACAGTGCGCCGCGCAAAACGGCGGGAGTGATAAACTACACAAAACATTGCGCTGCGCAAAACAACGCGAGTGAAAAACTGCACAAAAGAGTGCGTTGCGCAAAACAGCGCGAGTGAAAAACTGCACAAAAGAGTGCGATGCGCAAAACAGCGTGAGTGATAAACTGCACAAAACAGTGCGCTGCGCAAAACAGCGCGAGTCATAAACTGCACAAAACAGTGCGCTGCGCAAAACGGCGCGAGTGATAAACTGCACAAAAGAGTGCGATGCGCAAAACAGCGCGAGTGATAAACTGCACAAAACAGTGCGCTGCGCAAAACAGCGCGAGTCATAAACTGCACAAAACAGTGCGTTGCGCAAAACGGCGCGAGTAATAAACTGCACAAAACAGTGTGATGCGCAAAACCGCGCGAGTGATAAACTGCACAAAACAGTGCCCTGCGCAAAACAGCGCGAGTCATAAATTGCACAAAACAGTGCGCTGCGCAAAAAGCGCGAGTGATAAACTGCACAAAAGAGTGCGATGCGCAAATCAGCGCGAGTGATAAACTGCACCAAACAGTGCGCTGCGCAAAACCGCGCGAGTCATAAACTGCACAAAACAGTGCGCTGTGCAAAACGGCGCGAGTGATAAACTGCACAAAATCGTCCGATGCGCAAAACCGCGCGAGTGATAAACTGCACAAAATAGTGCCCCGCGCAAAACAGCGCGAGTCATAAACTGCATAAAACAGTGCGAGTGATAAACTACACAAAACAGTGCACTGCGCAAAACAGCGCGAGGCATAAACTACACAAAACAGTGCGCTGCGCAAAACAACGCGAGTCATAAACTGCACGAAAGAGTGCGCTACACAAAACAGTGCGCTGCGCAAAACGGCGCGTGTGATAAACTGCACAAAATAGTCCGATGCGCAAAACCGCGCGAGTGATAAACTGCACAAAACAGTGCGCTGCGAAAAACAGTGCGAGTGATAAACTGCAGAAAACAGTGCGCTGCGCAAAATCGCGCGAGAGATAAACTGCACAAAACAGTGCGCTGCGCAAAACGGCACGAGTGATAAACTACACAAAACAGTGCGCTGCGCAAAACGGCGCGAGTGACAAACTGCACAAAACAGTGCGCTGCGTAAAACAACGCGAGTGATAAACTGCACAAAAGAGTGCGATGCGCAAAATAGCGCGAGTGATAAACTGCACAAAACAGTGCGCTGCGCAAAACAGCGCGAGTCATAAACTGCACAAAACAGTGCGCTACGCAAAACGGCGCGAGTGATAAACTGCACAAAACAGTGCGATGCGCAAAACGGCGCGAGTGATAAACTGCACAAAACAGTGCCCTGCGCAAAACAGCGCGAGTCATAAACTGCACAAAACAGTGCGTTGCGCAAAACTGCGTGAGTAATAAACTGCACAAAACAGTGTGATGCGCAAAACCGCGCGAGTGATAAACTGCACAAAACGGTGCCCTGCGCAAAACAGCGTGAGTCATAAATTGCACAAAACAGTGCGCTGCGCAAAAAGCGCGAGTGATAAGCTGCACAAAAGAGTGCGATGCGAAAAATAGCGCGAGTGATAAACTGCAGAAAACAGTGCGCTGCGCAAAACGGCGCGAGAGATAAACTGCACAAAACAGTGCGCTGCGCAAAACAACGCGAGTGAAAAACTGCACAAAAGAGTGCGATGCGCAAAACAGCGCGAGTGATAAACTGCACAAAAGAGTGCGATGCGCAAATCAGCGCGAGTGATAAACTGCACCAAACAGTGCGCTGCGCAAAACAGCGCGAGTCATAAACTGCACAAAACAGTGCGCTGCGCAAAACGGCGCGAGTGATAAACTGCACAAAATAGTCCGATGCGCAAAACCGCGCGAGTGATAAACTGCACAAAACAGTGCCCCGCGCAAAACAGCGCGAGTCATAAACTGCATAAAACAGTGCGAGTGATAAACTGCACAAAACAGTGCACTGCGCAAAACAGCGCGAGGCATAAACTGCACAAAACAGTGCGCTGCGCAAAACAGCGCGAGTGATAAACTGCACGAAAGAGTGCGATGCGCAAAACAGCGCGAGCGATAAACTGCACAAAACAGTGCGCTGCGCAAAACGGCGCGAGTGATAAACTGCACAAAACAGTGCGCTGCGCAAAATCGCGCGAGTGATAAACTGCACAAAACAGTGCGCTGCGAAAAACAGCGCGAGTGATAAACTGCAGAAAACAGTGCGCTGCGCAAAACGGCGCGAGAGATAAACTGCACAAAACAGTGCGCTGCGCAAAACGGCGCGAGTGATAAACTGCACAAAACAGTGCGCTGCGCAAAACGGCGCGAGAGATAAACTGCACAAAAGAGTGCGCTGCGCAAAACGGCGCGAGAGATAAACTGCACAAAACAGTGCGCTGCGCAAAACGGCGCGAGTGATAAACTGCACAAAACAGTGCGCTGCGTAAAACAACGCGAGTGATAAACTGCACAAAAGAGTGCGATGCGCAAAATAGCGCGAGTGATAAACTGCACAAAACAGTGCGCTGCGCAAAACAGCGCGAGTCATAAACTGCACAAAACAGTGCGCTGCGCAAAACGCGCGAGTGATAAACTGCACAAAACAGTGCGATGCGCAAAACCGCGCGAGTGATAAACTGCACAAAACAGTGCCCTGCGCAAAACAGCGCGAGTCATAAACTGCACAAAACAGTGCGCTGCGCAAAACGGCGCGAGTGATAAACTGCACAAAAGAGTGCGATGCGAAAAACAGCGCGACTGATAAACTGCAGAAAATAGTGCGCTGCGTAAAACGGCGCGAGAGATAAACTGCACAAAACAGTGCGCTGCGCAAAACGGCGCGAGTGATAAACTGCACAAAACAGTGCGCTGCGCAAAACGGCGCGAGTGATAAACTACACAAAACAGTGCGCTGCGCAAAACGGCGCGAGTGATAAACTGCACAAAACAGTGCGCTGCGCACAACAACGCAGGATTATAACTGCACAAAAGTGTGCGATGCGCAAAACAGCGCGAGTGATCAACTGCACAAAACAGTGCCCTGCGCAAAACAGCGCGAGTCATAAACTGCAGAAAACAGTGCGCTGCGCCAAACGGCGCGAGTGATAAACTGCACAAAACGGTGCCCTGCGCAAAACAGCGCGAGTCATAAACTGCACAAAACAGTGCGCTGCGCAAAATAGCGCGAGTGATAAACTGCACAAAAGAGTGCGATGCGAAAAACAGCGCGAGTGAGAAACTGCAAAAAACAGTGCGCTGCGCAAAACGGCGCGAGAGATAAACTGCACAAAACAGTGCGCCGCGCAAAACGGCGCGAGTGATAAACTACACAAAACATTGCGCTGCGCAAAACAACGCGAGTGAAAAACTGCACAAAAGAGTGCGATACGCAAAACAACGCGAGTGAAAAACTGCACAAAAGAGTGCGATGCGCAAAACAGCGTGAGTGATAAACTGTACAAAACAGTGCGCTGCGCAAAACAGCGCGAGTCATAAACTGCACAAAACAGTGCGCTGCGCAAAACGGCGCGAGTGATAAACTGCACAAAAGAGTGCGATGCGCAAATTAGCGCGAGTGATAAACTGCACCAAACAGTGCGCTGCGCAAAACCGCGCGAGTGATAAACTGCACAAAACAGTGCGCTGCGCAAAACGGCGCGAGTGATAAACTGCACAAAATAGTGCGCTGCGCAAAATCGTGCGAGTGATAAACTGCACAAAACAGTGCGCTGCGAAAAACAGCGCGAGTGATAAACTGCAGAAAACAGTGCGCTGCGCAAAATCGCGCGAGAGATAAACTGCACAAAACAGTGCGCTGCGCAAAACGGCACGAGTGAGAAACTGCACAAAACAGTGCGCTGCGCAAAACGGCGCGAGAGACAAACTGCACAAAAGAGTGCGCTGCGCAAAACGGCGCGAGTGATAAACAGCACAAAACAGTGCGCTGCGCAAAACGGCGCCAGTGATAAACTGCACAAAAGAGTGCGCTGCGTAAAACAACGCGAGGGATAAACTGCACAAAACAGTGCGGCGCGCAAAACGGCGCGAATGATATACTACACAAAACATTGCGCCACGCAAAACCACGCGAGTGAAAAACTGCACAAAAGAGTGCGATGCGCAAAACAGCGCGAGTGATAAACTGTACAAAACAGTGCGCTGCGAAAAACAGCGCGAGTCATAAACTGCACAAAACAGTGCGCTGCGCAAAACGGCGCGAGTGATAAACTGTACAAAAGAGTGCGATGCGCAAAACAGCGCGAGTGATAAACAGCACAAAACAGTGCACTGCGCAAAACGGCGCGAGTCATATACTGCACAAAACAGTGCGTTGCGCAAAACGGCGCGAGTAATAAACTGCACAAAATAGCGTGATGCGCAAAACCGCGCGAGTGATAAACTGCACAAAACAGTGCGCTGCGCAAAACGGCGCGAGTGAGAAACTGCACAAAAGAGTGTGATGCGAAAAACAGCGCTACCGATAAACTGTAGAAAATAGTGTGCGGCGTAAAACGACGCGAGAGATAAACTGCACAAAACAGTGCGCTGCGCAAAACGACGCGAGTGATAAACTGCACAAAACAGTGCGCTGCGCAAAACGGCGCGAGTGATAAACTGCACAAAACTGTGCGCTGCGCAAAACAACGCGAGTGATAAACTGCACAAAAGAGTGCGATGCGCAAAACAGCGCGAGTGATAAACTGCACAAAACAGTGCGCTGCGCAAAACAGCGCGAGTCATAAACTGCACAAAACAGTGCGCTGCGCAAAACGGCGCGAGTGATAAACTGCACAAAACAGTGCGATGCGCAAAACCGCGCGAGTGATAAACTGCACAAAACAGTGCCCTGCGCAAAACAGCGCGAGTCATAAACTGCACAAAACAGTGCGCTGCGCAAAACGGCGCGAGTGATAAACTGCACAAAAGAGTGCGATGCGAAAAATAGCGCTACTGATAAACTGTAGAAAATAGTGTGCTGCATAAAACGACGCGAGAGATAAACTGCACAAAACAGTGCGCTGCGCAAAACGGCGCGAGTGAAAAAATGCACAAAACAGTGCGCTGCGCAAAACGGCGCGAGTGATAAACTGCACAAAATAGTGCGCTGCGCAAAACAACACGAGTGATAAACTGCACAAAAGAGTGCGATGCGCAAAACAGCGCGAGTGATAAACTGCACAAAACAGTGCCCTGCGCAAAACAGCGCGAGTCATAAACTGCAGAAAACAGTGCGCTGCGCTAAACGGCGCGAGTGATAAACTGCACAAAACAGTGCCCTGCGCAAAACAGCGCGAGTCATAAACTGCACAAAACAGTGCGCTGCGCAAAATAGCGCGAGTGATAAACTGCACAAAAGAGTGCGATGCGCAAAACAGCGCGAGTGATAAACAGCACAAAACAGTGCGCTGCGCAAAACAGCGCGAGTGATAAACTGCACAAAACAGTGCGATGCGTAAAACGGCGAGAGAGTAAACTGCACAAAACAGTGCGGCGCGCAAAACGGCGCGAAAGATATACTACACAAAACATTGCGCCACGCAAAACAACGCGAGTGAAAAACTGCACAAAAGAGTGCGATGCGCAAAACAGCGCGAGTGATAAACTGTACAAAACAGTGCGCTGCGCAAAACAGCGCGAGTCATAAACTGCACAAAACAGTGCGCTGCGCAAAACGGCGCGAGTGATAAACTGTACAAAAGAGTGCGATGCGCAAAACAGCGCGAGTGATAAACAGCACAAAACAGTGCACTGCGCAAAACAGCGCGAGTCATATACTGCACAAAACAGTGCGTTGCGTAAAACGGCGCGAGTAATAAACTGCACAAAATAGCGTGATGCGCAAAACCGCGCGAGTGATAAACTGCACAAAACAGTGCGCTGCGCAAAACGGCGCGAGTGAGAAACTGCACAAAAGAGTGTGATGCGAAAAACAGCGCTACTGATAAACTGTAGAAAATAGTGTGCTGCGTAAAACGACGCGAGCGATAAACTGCACAAAACAGTGCGCTGCGCAAAACGACGCGAGTGATAAACTGCACAAAACAGTGCGCTGCGCAAAACGGCGCGAATGATAAACTGCACAAAACTGTGCGCTGCGCAAAACAACGCGAGTGATAAACTGCACAAAAGAGTGCGATGCGCAAAACAGCGCGAGTGATAAACTGCACAAAACAGTGCCCTGCGCAAAACAGCGCGAGTCATAAACTGCACAAAACAGTGCGCTGCGCAAAACGGCGCGAGTCATAAGCTGCACAAAAGAGTGCGATGCGCAAAACAGCGCGAGTGATAAACAGCACAAAACAATGCGCTGCGCAAAACAGCGCGAGTCATAAACTGCACAAAACAGTGCGTTGCGCAAAACGGCGCGAGTAATAAACTGCACAAAACAGTGTGATGCGCAAAACCGCGCGAGTGATAAACTGCACAAAACAGTGCCCTGCGCAAAACGGCGCGAGTCAAAAATTGTACAAAACAGTGCGCTACGCAAAAAGCGCGAGTGATAAACTGCACAAAAGAGTGCGATGCGAAAAATAGCGCGAGTGATAAACTGCAGAAAACAGTGCGCTGCGCAAAACGGCGCGAGAGATACACTGCACAAAACAGTGCGCTACGCAAAACAACGCGAGTGAAACACTGCACAAAAGAGTGCGATGCGCAAAACAGCGCGAGTGATAAACTGCACAAAAGAGTGCGATGCGCAAATCAGCGCGAGTGATAAACTGCACCAAACAGTGCGCTGCGCAAAACAGCGCGAGTCATAAACTGCACAAAATAGCGCGCTGCGCAAAACGGCGCGAGTGATAAACCGCACAAAATAGTACGATGCGCAAAACCGCGCGAGTGATAAACTGCACAAAATAGTGCCCCGCGCAATACAGCGCGAGTCATAAACTGCATAAAACAGTGCGAGTGATAAACTACACAAAACAGTGCACTGCGCAAAACAGCGCGAGGCATAAACTGCACAAAACAGTGCGCTGCGTAAAACAGCGCGAGTCATAAACTGCACGAAAGAGTGCGATGCGCAAAATAGCGCCAGCGATAAACTGCACAAAACAGTGCGCTGCGCAAAACGGCGCGAGTGATAAACTGCACAAAACAGTGCGCTGCGCAAAATCGGGCGAGTGATAAACTGCACAAAACAGTGCGCTGCGAAAAACAGCGCGAGTGATAAACTGCAGAAAACAGTGCGCTGCGTAAAATCGCGCGAGAGATAAACGGCACAAAACAGAGCGCTGTGCAAAACGGCGCGAGTGATAAACTGCACAAAACAGTGCGCTGCGCAAAACGGCGCGAGTGATAAACTGCACAAAACAGTGCACTGCGTAAAACAACGAGACTGATAAACTGCACAAAAGAGTGCGATGCGCAAAATAGCGCGAGGGATAAGCTGCACAAAACAGTGCGCTGCGCAAAACAGCGCGAGTCATAAACTGCACAAAATAGTGCGCTGCGCAAAACGGCGCGAGTGATAAACTGCACAAAACATTGCGATGCGCAAAACTGCGCGAGTGATAAACTGCACAAAACAGTGCCCTACGCAAAACAGCGCGAGTCATAAACTGCACAAAACAGTGCGCTGCGTAAAACGGCGCGAGTGATAAACTGCACAAAACAGTGCGATGCGAAAAATAGCGCTACTGATAAACTGTAGAAAATAGTGTGCTGCATAAAACGACGCGAGAGATAAACTACACAAAACAGTGCGCTGCGCAAAACGGCGCGAGTGAAAAAATGCACAAAACAGTGCGCTGCGCAAAACGGCGCGAGTGAAAAAATGCACAAAACAGTGCGCTGCGCAAAACGGCGCGAGTGATAAACTGCACAAAATAGTGCGCTGCGCAAAAACACGGTGATAAACTGCACAAAAGAGTGCGATGCGCAAAACAGCGCGAGTGATAAACTGCACAAAACAGTGCCCTGCGCAAAACAGCGCGAGTCATAAACTGCAGAAAACAGTGCGCTGCGCTAAACGGCGCGAGTGATAAACTGCACAAAACAGTGCCTGCGCAAAACAGGCCCGAGTAATAAACTGCACAAACAGTGCGCTGCGCAAAATAAGCGCGAGTGATAAACTGCACAAAAGAGTGCGATGCGCAAAACAGCGCGAGTGATAAACAGCACAAAACAGTGCGCTGCGCAAAACAGCGCGAGTGATAAACTGCACAAAACAGTGCGTTGCGTAAAACGGCGAGAGAGATAAACTGCACAAAACAGTGCGGCGCGCAAAACGGCGCGAAAGATATACTACACAAAACATTGCGCCACGCAAAACAACGCGAGTGAAAAACTGCACAAAAGAGTGCGATGCGCAAAACAGCGCGAGTGATAAACTGTACAAAACAGTGCGCTGCGCAAAACAGCGCGAGTCATAAACTGCACAAAACAGTGCGCTGCGCAAAACGG
>JAPPVO010001586.1:0-33809 GCA_030407325.1 Camellia japonica | reverse complement strand
TTTCAGGGATTTGAATAAAGCTAGTCCGAAGGATGACTTCCCTCTGCCGCATATCGATGAGTTAGTGGACTTCATTGCAGGGCATGCGTTGCTCTCATTTATGGATGGGTTTTCTGGCTACAATCAAATATTGATGGCACCCTAAGATCGAGAGAAGACTGCTTTTACCACCCCGTGGGGGACATATTGCTATTGGGTGATGCCATTTGGGTTGAAGAATACTGGAGCTACTTATCAACGGGCCATGACCACGATATTACATGACATGATCCACAAAGAGGTTGAGGTGTACGTGGACGACATGATTGTCAAGTCTAAAGAAAGAGAGGGCCACTACACCGCCTTGCAAAAGTTCTTCCAAAGGATCAGAGAATTTCGGTTGCGGCTGAATCCTCAGAATTGTACGTTTGGTGTTACAGCAGGGAAAATGCTGGAGTTCTTGATTACACAGAGAGGTATCGATGTCGACCCTTCCAAAATCAAGGCCATCTTAGAAATGCCACCACCAAGGACTGAAAAGGAGGTACGAGGCTTTCTAGGTAAAGTGCAATTCATAAGACGGTTTATTGCTAAATTAACCTTGACTTGTGAACCACTCTTTGGTCTCCTGAAAAAATGAACGAAGTTCCAATGGGACGGCCGATGCCAAGCTGCTGTTGAACAGATCAAGCAATACTTACAGAACCCACCTGTGTTGTCACCACCTAAGCCGGGGAAACCGTTGATTTTGTACCTTTCAGTGACTGAAACTACAATAGGCTGCATGCTCGCACAGGAGTCCGAGGACAAAGTGGAAAAAGCTATCTACTACCTGAGCAAGAAGATGTTGGATTATGAAACCCGCTACACTCCACTCGAGAAGGCTTGTTTGGCCTTGGTATGGGCTACCAGGAAGCTGCGGCACTACCTGTTAGCTCACTCCATAATGTTGGTTTCAAGATTAGATCCCATCAAATATCTCTTCGAGAAACCAGCACTTACGGGTAGGCTAGCCCGTTGGTTGCTTCTGCTTTTTGAATTCGATCTGAAGTATGTGACTCGCAAGTCAGTAAAGGGAAGAGCGGTAGCGGAGTTCCTAGCCGATCACCCAGTTGAAGGGGATGAAGCAGTTGAGTACTTATTCCCAGATGAGGCTATTTTGCATATCGAAGATGAAACTTGAACGATGTACTTTGACAGAGCGTCAAACCAATACGGGTATGGGATAGGGGTGTTGCTGATAGCACCCGAAAATTCCCGTATCTCTCTAGCATTTAAACTCCGGTTCAAAGTCTCAAACAACAAAGCAGAGTATGAAGCATGCATTGTTGGTTTAGAAGCCGCCCAGAACTAGGGACAAAACGGTTGGACGTCATCGGGGACTCGAACCTAGTTGTATCTCAAGCTAAATGAGACTGGAAAGTCAAAGAAGAAAAGATGAGAATCTATCATTAGACCTTGGACTTGTTGATTCCTCGGTTTGAGAAGCTGAACTTCGCTCATCTGTTAAGAGAGAACAACAGGTTCGCAGATTCATTAGCAACCTTATCTTCTATGGTAGACATCCCTTTTGGAGTCCGGATGCGTCCGATCATCATTGACCAGAAGTTTGCGCCGGCCTACGAGTTGATTGCTGCCATAGAAGAGGTTCAAGATGAGAACCCCTAGTATTACGATGTCTGGAACTTCTTGGAGAAAGGTTAAAATCCGGGATCGCTATAACCTTCCCCCCTTAAAGAATTTTATCCCCGAAATTTTTATACAAGTTTCAAAATTGTGATTATTCAATTCTCAACGTGATTATAATCCAACACTTACCATCATGACCCATCCACCGGTCATTCCATCTCTTCTCAAGAGAACAATTTGCAAATACAGCTCAATATACATTGTGGGGAAATGGTTTTGGAAATACTCTTCAGATCTTGGGAGACGCTCTTGATCCTCAGCTAGTCACCTGCAAGGACAAACACTCCGGTCGGGGGTGCCGGGGTTAGCACTCTGACGGGCAAGTCAGTTCTTATACTCAAGAAAGCTTGTTTACTAAGTTTAGTGAAGTGATTCTTACATACCTTTCTAAATCTGAAGCTCTTGTATTTATACTCATTCTTTGGACCTCGGGTCCAGAGCCCACTTTTTACTTATTATCCTTTTGTTTATTCCAACATACATCTCCTCGTCTATTCGGCGATCTTAATGTATTCGGTATCTTAGTTGATTAGTACGGAGCCAAACAGTCTCTGACTTCTGGGATACATCCCTTCCAACTCTTCTATTCATTCGGCTCCCACAATTGCCCCCCAAGCATTCTCCCAACGTCTGTTGGCTGGAGTGCTTGGTTCCGAATTTTGAATACCCAACCAAAATTTTAGTGATTGGGCCCACAAAGCATACGTCTAAGTACACCCCCTTTTGGTTGTCGTACCGACTTCCCGCCTCTTCGTACATACCTATTTATTGTGATTTTAAAGATTGGCGTCCCTTCGGATTCGCATTCCATGATACTGGTCGCTGGGTTGCCTTTTGGATCGTTCTTGCAATTTTGTCTCCTCCAATATCTTCTTCACCCTCTGTAAGTTTTCCACTTCTTTGCGTCGAGAACTATTCCATTTTATTCTTTGGCATATCTGTGTCAACTGTAGGGTATGGCGAAACATTTGAAAGACCTCCTCTCATCAGATCGAATTGCTGGTTTTAGACGCCGTTTCTCCATTCCTGATGACGTCCGTTTGTCACTTTTGGCAGACGGCACCCTTGACATGGAGAGGGAGGACGAAACCACAATCGTCTTTCCTCTCTTGTCAATCGCAGAGGGTGGAGTCCGCTTCCCTCTACACCCATTTCTAAGGGCTGTGCTTCGCCATTGGGATTTAATCCCTTCTCAACCTAACGTGAATTTCTTTAGAATTATAATGGGGATTGTAGCGTTGAATCGTCGCCTTGGAATTAACCTTGGCATTCCGGCTATCCGGCACTGCTATGCCTTGGCTAAGTCCTCCGGTCGGCAAGGGCGTTATTTCCTTAGAGCTAAGGACACCGATCATCAGCTAATCACCATGCTTTCCAGCTCTGGGAAATGAGTTGATGATGTTATGGTCGTTGTCCAGGGTAACTGGGAATTTGGCGAAGGGGAGGATCGTGTTGACCTTATTCCTAGACGGAGGGGCGAGCCAGGTCGCCGAGTATCTCCTTGTTTTTGTCATGTGTTCATTTTTATTGTAAAACCTATTCCATTGAAATCTTACGGCTTCGTCTCGTGCAGGGAGGGGTTTGAAAAAGGTACTATCTTCAACCCACGACACCGTTCTTTCAGATATTAGGGTTGCTCTCAGGTATTTCGGCCGTCGAAGTCTTCAGAAACAGGGGAGGGCGGCTCACATTCTGCTTTGTCACGAGCCGACATACACAACCTTCTCGGCGGCGGAAAACATACCGATTCCGAAGGGTGAAGATTCCCTTATTGCTCTTATTCTGTTTGACTTCAAAAACTTGAGGCAGGTAGGCTTTGAAGGGTCCGATTCGGAGCGAAATGAGGTAGCAGATATCGCCGAATCAGATCAATCCGAGACCGAGTCTGAGGAGGTATTGGATTCCGCCGATCCTCCATTTACATCGGGACCAGGGAATCTTCCTTCTGCCGACGTTTTTCAACGCTTAGAGGATCTTCCCGTCATAGACTCCGCGGATATGGCCGGATTGAGTCTGACAAAGCTTGCCAAAAAGGCGAATGCGGAGAGGTTAGCCGTACGGCGAAGAGCGGAGGGCCTTTCGTCTGAAATACCGCCCGCCACCGAATCTCGACTCCCTCTCCCTGTTGCCAAATCAGAGTCCTTGGGGGTTGTAGAGGAGACGGAAAAAGGTCAGAATGCCGAATCTCCGTTGGTCGGGGAAGTCGGCCAAAAAGTTGAGGAAAAGGCAGAGAAACGCTCTGCTGACCTTAAGGCCGATTCAGACGAACAAGGTGGTAAGCGTCCTCGATTGGAGGGATCTAATGAGGTTGTTCCTTTTGTCATTCATCCAATGGTAAAGGACATGCCGGTTCCCTCTAACGTTTCGGTGATTAAAGATCCAGAAGTCGCATTCGGTGTGGCTACGTCCGTGTCGTTGCCGTCTGATATGGAGGCTTTCCGGGTGGAACCAGATCTGAATGCGACAGCACTAGCCGCGCAATCGGCACTTCTGGTACGTATTCTGACTTTTCTTCACTTTATCTAAGTATTGTTGAGGTTATGTTTTTGGGTTCTTCCTTTGCAGACCGTCGGAAGGATAGTCGACATGGGACGTCGGCATCTCGACGCCGTCAAACAGATTGACCGCTTACGAAAGCAAGTTGAGGGCTAGAGGAAGAGGGCCGAGGATGCAGTTTTGAGAGCGAACAACGAAGCTTCTCAGGCCGAGGCCGAGGTAGAAAAGGCTCGCATTGCAGATCAATCCCGAGCGGACGCCGAGAAGAAGGTGGACGCAAGCGAAGCGGTGCTGAGATTGTCCCAGAAGGCGGTTGCCAGCCTGGAGGCTGAGTTGGCTGACATGAAGGCGGCTGCTTCCAAAGTATTCAAAGCCGGGAAAGATACTAGGCTCGCCGAATATGTGGACCAGGTCCCGCGGTTCGAAAACAGGGGGTTCAAGCATGGCTGGCACAAAGCCCTTGCTGCAGCTGGAGTTTCACTGACTATGCCAGTGCCGTATGAGCAAGTGGATGTCGAGCCGTTGGAGACTGATTCCGAAGGCTGAGCTGGGCAATTGACTGTTAGGATTTCACAAATGTATTAGGATTTCAGGAATGTATTAGGATTTCACAGATGTATTGTTACAATTGTCTTGTCAGACATTTTTGCGCGGGCTTATAGCTTATTTATTTTGCATATATAAAATGTCATGAGTTGTGCTCAATTTTGCTGATGAAGAATGATATTACTTAATTTTGAGCTCGGACGATCGGACTAAGGAATCTGCCCTTGCCTTAGCCAGGGTGCGGGCTCGCGAAGCCGAATGAGCCGATGGCTTTGAATCGTGGGCTGGTTCAGGCATAAGTTACTCGGTGATCTCTTAAAAAGATAGCCGGCTAGATTAATGAATCTGCCCTTGCCTTAGCCAGGGCGTGAGCGAGGAACCGAATGAGCCGATGACTCTGAAGCAAGGGCTGGCTGAGGCATAAATTACTCGACGTTATCATTTGAAAATATATCCAGCTAGATCAATGAATCCGCCCTTGCCTTAGGTTAACCGGCGATCTTAGGTTAACCGGTGATAGCGCTTGAAATATAGCCGACTAGATTAATGAATCTGCCCTTGCCTTAGCTAGGGCGCGAGCCTGAGGAACCGAATGAGCTGATGGCTCTGAATCAAGGGCTGGCTGAGGCATAAATTACTCGGCGTTATCATTTGAAAATATATCCGGCTAGATCAATGAATCCGCCCTTGCCTTAGGTTAACCGGCGATCTTAGGTTAACCGGCGATAGCGCTTGAAATATAGCCGACTAGATTAATGAATCTGCCCTTGCCTTAGCCAGGGCGCGAGCCTGAGGAAACGAACGAGCCGATGGCTCTGAATCGTGGGCTGGCTGAGGCATAAATTACTCGGCGTTATCGTTTGAAAATATAGCCGGCTAGGTTAATGAATCTGGCCCTTGCCCCAGCGATACCGGCGATAGCGCTTGAAATATAGTCGAATAGATTAATGAATCTGCCCTTGCCTTAGCCAGGGCGCGAGCCTGAGGAACCGAATGAGCCGATGGCTCTGAAGCGAGGGCTGGCTGAGGGGCATACGACGTTTGGCGCTTAGTCTTTCTGACGTTTTCTCGGGGAGCTGCATGTACCCCAGAATAAATGGGCGAGTTCATGCCAACAATTTGACTCATTTCTTATTCAGGCTTGATCCAAACCTGGCAGGGGCCAACATTGGCTGGGTTTAGAGGTCAAAATGAATCGCAGAAGCGAGCCTATTCACACGGGAAGAAGAGCATCCATAGATCGGGAAAAAGAGCGGCCCCTTAGTCGTCGAAGCAGATCACCCCGAAAGGACGAACAACGGGGAGATTCCCCGCGCCCACGACCCTTCGTTGAGCCTGACGCGGCGCCACGCCCGTTGAGTTTTACGGTTCTCGTGAAGAATAGATCAATGACGGAGGCGGATTCTATAATTAAAGACCCAGATGTGGCAGTCGAGTTCGCTCGGCAGATTTTTCTGCCGGAGGTCCAACAGTCGATGGTCGGACATCAAGATTTCGAAGTATTTCGGGATGGCATACATGGGGCTGTCAAGGGACTGTATAGCGCTTATGAAGTCGGGATGTGTCTGCGTGAAGCCCGACGCGAGAGTGAGAAAAACAACGAAAGGAATCGTAGTCTGGAGGCTCGCGTGAAAAAGGCTGAGAGTGAGCTTCGGGAGCTGAAGAGTGTTCGAGCGGCCGAGTCGGTGGTGGACAGCCAAGCGAAAAGCATGGGGGAGAGGGCGAACCGAGAGGCCTCGGGTTATGAGAGCGGATATCAGGACGGCTTGAAGGCCGGGATCAAGAAGACCAAAACAGGCCTAGCTGAGGAAGTCTGCCGATGCGAAAATCGTGGTTTCAAGCATGGTTGGATCAAGGCCCTTCAAACCGTGGAAGCTCTTGGGTCCGTGGGCATAAATTCGGCTTCGCCCCTATATCATCGGCATTACCTTCCGTATCCCGAGTTCGAAATTGAGAAAAGCGACGACGAAGACGCCGACTTAGTGATTACTTTATCAAATGCTTGAAATGTTTGGCGGCTTTTGAATAAATAGAATTTCTTTACGTAATTAAACGCCTTATCTCAATTTATTGTCAGCTTTTGTATTGCGTGATGTAAACGTTCGAACATGCATCGATCGGCTCCAATTTGGAACCATGTAGTTGGTCAGTTAAATCGTGATCCCCACGAAGGGTGCTCCGAATCTGGAGACTTATTCAGCCCTTAGATGTCATGCACCCAAAGGGGCTTTGAATCCGGAGACTTGTTTGGCCAATCCGGGTATCCACGAAGGGCGCTCCGAATCCGGAGATTTATTCGGCCCTTAGATGTCATGCACCCAAAAGGGCTCCGAATCCGGAGACTTGTTTGGCCAATCGTGGTATCCACGAAGGGCGCTCCGAATCCGGAGATTTATTCGGCCCTTAGATGTCATGCACCCAAAGGGGCTCCGAATCCGGAGACTTGTTTGGCCAATCGTGGTATCCACGAAGGGCGCTCCGAATCTGGAGACTTATTCGGCCCTTAGATGTCATGCACCCAAAGGGGCTCCGAATCTGGAGACTTGTTTGGCCAATCGTGGTATCCACGAAGGGCGCTCCGAATCCGGAGACTTATTCGGCCCTTAGATGTCATGCACCCAAAGGGGCTCCGAATCCGAAGACTTGTTTGGCCAATCGTGGTATCCACGAAGGGCGCTCCGAATCCGGAGACTTATTCGGCCGTTAGATGTCATGCACCCAAAGGGGCTCCGAATCCGGAGACTTGTTTGGCCAATCGTGGTATCCACGAAGGGCGCTCCGAATCCGGAGACTTGTTTGGCCAATCGTGGTATCTACGAAGGGCGCTCCGAATCTGGAGACTTATTCGGCCCTTAGGTGTCATGCACCCAAAGGGGCTCCGAATCCGGAGACTTATTCGGCCATTAAGAAGCGTATGAGCTGAGGCATAAAAACGAGAAACTTTTGCATTACAGCAGAGTATGTACAAGTACCAAGCCCACAAATCGGGTCATTGGTAAAATTTTCGTAGATGCGTTGAATTCCAAGGCCGTGGCAGGCTTCTTCCTGACATGTCCGAGAGCCGATATGCCCTGGTTCCTGCAATGGAGTCTACTTGATAGGGGCCGTCCCAGTTCGGACCCAGCTTTCCGTCGGCCGGTCTCCGGTCAGCTGGAAGTACTTTCTTCAGGACCAGCTCTCCTGGAGTGTAACGGCGCAACTGAACTCGTTGATTGTACGACTTAGCGAGCTGCTACTGATACCGTGCCATGGAGGCCAGGGCGCGGTCTCTTCGTTCCTCGATTAGATCCAGGTCCAGGGCGAGCATCATGTCATTTCGGCCCGTATCAAAGGCTTGCGATTTCAAAGTCGGGAGACCGATTTCCAGGGGTAAGATTGCTTGGGTTCCGAAGCATAGAGCAAACGGCGTTTCTCCGATGGACCTCCTCGGCGTTGTGCGATGCGCCCATAATACACTCGGCAATTCTTCGACCCATTTGCCTTTAGCTCTTTCCAGCCTCTTTTTGATGCCGTCCAAGATGGTTTTGTTAGAGGCTTCGGCTTGACCGTTACTCTGGGGGTACGCGGGCGTAGAGAAGTAAGGCACGATACCGTATTTGCTGGACAGTTCTCGGTATATGCCACAATCGAACTGGGTGCCATTGTCTGAGATGAGAGCTCTTGGAATGCCGAATCGCGTAATGATGTTTCTCCATACAAATCGCTTTATGTCGGCATCTCGTATATGTGTTCGAGCCTCCGCTTCGACCCATTTTGTAAAGTAATCTGTTGCTACGATTAAGAATCGCTTGTTTCCTGGGGCCCTTGGCAACGGTCCTACGATATCAAGCCCCTATTGAGCAAATGGCCAGGGACTGGTGATAGAGTTCAACCCTTCGGCGGCAAATGGGTTAGTGGGGAGAACTTTTGGCGTTGTTCGCATCTTTTAACATAATTTTCTGCGTCGGCTCTCATTGTCGGCCAATAATACCCCTGTGTTATAGCTCGATGGGCCAGGGAGCGTCCGCCAGAGTGGGCACCACAACTGCCCTCATGTATCCCAGTTAGAAGCTCCTCCACTTTATCTGGGTGTACGCATTCCAAATAGGGACCGGAGAGGGACTTTTTATAAAGCCCTCCTTGTGGATCGAGATAGTATCGCAGGGCCTTATTGCGTAGCTTGTGTGCTTCTTTTTTGTCCTCTGGGAGTTGTTCAGAAGAGAGGAATCCTTGATGCGGATTCTATAACGTTGACGTGGGTTTCCTCTGAAGGGCCAATACTCGGCTCCAAGATGAAACCTACTTCAATGGTCCGTTTGAGCTCAGAATTGATGGCGGAGGCTAGGCATGCCAGGGCATCTGCGTGTGTGTTTTGATCACGTGTTATTTGGTTCAGTTCGTGATGGTCAAACTTCGTTAGCAAAGAGTTGGTCGTTTTCATATAGGCCGCCATACGGTCGTTTTTTGCAGCGTACTCCCCCTTTAGTTGGTTGATGACCAATTTTGAGTCACAAAACACTAGCAAACGCCGAGCACCGAGAATATGTGCATTTCGTAGACCGGCTAAGAGGGCTTCATACTCGGCCTCGTTATTTGATGCTTCGAAGCCAAGCTTGACGGCCTGCTCTGTTACTGCGCCGTCGGGAGACATGATTACTACGCCGGTGCCGCAGCCCCGTTGGTTAGACGATCCATCACAGTATAGCTGCCAAATATCCCCGACATAAATTCTCCAGTTCGGCTTTGATCGAACTTCAGCCTTTGGAAGAACATCGGCAGGTTTAAGGTCGGAAAGCCCGCCTGTGAATTCGGCAACCAAGTCGGCCAGCACCTGTCCCTTGATTGCGATTTTGGGTAAAAACTGAATGTCATATTAGCCGAGTTCAAGAGCCCATTTTGAAACACGTCCTGATGCTTCTGCACTCCGTAGCACTGTTCGGAGGGGATAATCTGTTATCACCCCAATGCTATGCCCCTGGAAGTAATGCATCAATTTTCTTGCTGCCATGACCAAGGCTAGGATGAGTTTTTCCAGCGGAAGATAACGTGTCTCGGCATCGACCATTGCCTTGCTCACATAATACACTGGCCGTTGCTACCCTTCCTCTTCTTTTAATAGTATGGCGCTGACGGCCCTATCGGAGACTGCCAGATACAGAATGAGGGGGTCACCGGCAGCTGGTGTTGTCAAGAGAGGTACTGACCGGAGGTAAGTCTTGAGCCCGGTGAAAGTTGCTTCGCACTCGGCGGACCATTCAAAAGCTTTGCCTTGACGTAGCGTCTGGAAGAATTGTCTGCAGCGGTCTGTTGACCGACTGATGAATCTATTGAGTGCAGCGGCCATCCCCATCAACTTTTGGACTTCTTTCACTGATCGGGGGGAACCGAGTTCCAAGATTGCTGTGACTTGCCTCGGGTTGGCTTCGATTCCACGGTGGTTGACGATATAACCCAGGAATTTGCCGGAGCCGATTCCAAACGCGCACTTGGAGGCGTTCAGTTTCATTCTGTATTTGCGCAAGATGCCGAATGTCTTCTCTAGATCGGCTATGTGATCCTGTTCTTCTTTGGACTTGATCACCATATCGTCGATGTAGACTTCCATAGTGTGGCCGAATTGTTCTTTGAACATAACAGTGACCAGTCTTTGGTAAGTTGCCCCTGCATTCTTCAGCCCAAAAAGCATAACTTTGTAGCAGTAGGTTTCTCTTGGGGTGAGGAATGCAGTTTTGTCCTGGTCATCTGGATGCATGGCGATCTGATGGTAGCCTTTGTAAGCATCGAGTAAACTCATGCGTTGGTGGCGCGCCGTTGCATCGATGAGTTGGTCGATTCTAGGTAAGGAAAAGCAGTCCTTGGGGCAAGCTTTGTTCAGATCCGTGAAGTCGACGCACACTCGCCAAGTTCCATTTTTCTTCTTCACCACCACTATGTTGGAGAGCCACGTGGGGTAGGTGACTTCTCTAATTGCCCCGGCGTCAAGCAGTCTGTCGACTTCTTCTATGACGGCAGCAGTGTGCTCTGCGGCAGACCGACGGCCTTTCTGAATGATGGGCTTGCATGTGGGGACGTTCAGGTGGTGCTGTGAAACTGATGGGTCTATACCCGGCATCTCGTACGGAGTCCACGCAAAGACGTCGAGGTTGGCGAGTAGAAAGGAGATCAGCTGCTGTCTATCGGCTTGGTTTAAAGAGTGTCGATCATGAAGAACTTTTCCGGGCTTCCATCGATGTCAACTCGGTCTAAACCTTCTGTGGCCTTTTCGCTTGGCTGCCGCCCGACGTCATCCAGGATTTCCCGATTGGGTACCTCAATGGAGTTTACCTGCAATTCCTTTGGCATTTTGGCGGCCAGGAGGTAACATGCTTGTGCCGATTTTTGGGAGCCGCGGATCTGCTCAATGCCGTGTTCTGTTGGGAAACGTAACAATTGATGGTAGGTGTCACGCCCCAATCCCGCCCCTAAAAGATTTGGGCATGACCTATTCGAAGACAGACACTTAACCTGTTATATATATCATATGGGGCCTGAACGGAAGCATTAAATATTAAAATTGACAATAGAAACAAACTCCATTGAGCTACCACTATCATGCCAGGATCATAAACTCTTAAGAGACAAATAAAATTTAAAACATACACCTGAACATTGGTTATATACAAACATATATACAGACCCAGCCCGGTAATTGGGCATATATCAAAAACATTAGAGAATGAAGTGTTGCACACATGTCAACTTTAAGCCAACAACTAGGGCGTAAAACCAAAGTTCGTCAAAACTTCATGAAAATAAGAGCAGCTTCTCTTAGGCTTGGACATGGAAAGGTTGACCTAAGAGGACAAGCGTCATGGCTTAGGACTGACCACTTGGTTGGTTACCTACAGAAACAGACATAATAGAGAGTGAGCCGGGCTCAGTGAATAGTAATACATAAATAAAATGATGCTTAACGTGAAACATAATACATGTCAATGCAATAGTCTGATTCTGTGCTAAGTACATAACGGCCTTAGGCCCAATCTTGCAACACAAACTTGATGGCTATAAGCCCTTGAAACTTGTTTGACCTTGTAGCATATTCAAACTTGTAACATGCACTTGAAACATACCTGAGCATACTTGAACTTGTAACATACTAGAAACGTGCCTGAAACATACTTGAACATCATTCATTAATTCAAACGGAACATATTATAGCTAGAGCGTTTCTTGATGTATCATGTCATTATTGTACACTTAACAATGAGAGACTAATTCACATTCTCATGAGGGTCACATAATAATGTTAAACTTTGCACTTATATCATAGTTTCTAAATAACTTCCAATTCATAAGCAACATAGCAAAATAACTTCAAATTCATATGGATACATATAGCTACTCTTATATTTACTCAGAATCTATTCTTTAAGAATGAACAGAAATTCTTTTGGATAAACGACTTAATTCACGTACTCTGTTAATCAATAGTATACACCATTGTTTAATCGTTCTTATATGTTAACATAGTTGCCTTGCCTTGTAATTAACAGAGTCCTATTGGTAACCGTTACAGCATTCCCATGAGTTGACAAAATAAGCACATTTTCATTAGATTACAGATGACTTTATCGGTTTCACATAGCCTTTAGGTTTCATAGATTCACAACTTATTACATCGGCCTTCGGCCCTTTGGATTCACAAGTTCACAATTTTGGCCCTTGGCCTCATAGCTTCATAATTTCACAAATGGCCCTTGGCCACATAAGTTCATAGTTCACAAATGGCTCCTAGCCACATAAGTTCATAGTTCACAAATGGCTCCTAGCCACATAAATTCATACTTCACAAATGGCTCCTAGCCACATAAATTCATAGTTCACAAATGGCTCCTAGCCACTAGCCACAAAAATTCATAGTTCACAAATGGCTCCTAGCCACATAAATTCATAGTTCACAAATGGTTCTTAGCCACATAAATTCATAAGTCGGCCCTCGGCCTCATAAATTCACATATGCCTAAATTAGCTTTTGGGTTTCATAGGTTCACAACTCGGCTCTTGGCTTCATAGTTTCACAATTCACAATTCGGGAATTCATACGTCACAAATGGCCCTCGGCCACATCATTTCATATTTCACAAGTTGGTCATCCATACTTCACAAATTCGAGATGCATATTTCACAAATCCTTTTTGATGTTTCCATAATTTCACAATATTTCTTACATAGCATACATAACATATATGTCAACATAATTCTTACGACGAAGATTATAACGTCAATAACAATAATCATTAACGGTTAAAGATATATCGAAGTACTACTACTCACAGTGCTACAACGGAGTGTTTGTCCCTCCTGAAGTGTGCCCTGTACACATATATAACTTGATCATTAGTCTTTTTCCTTTCCTTCATTATTTCTTCACAAGCCTACCATTAAGTATCCATCGATTATACCACAATTTCCTCCATCTCAATATATCTATATATAGAAATAGAAGATTACCATTCTTGTAAACATAGTATGAAATTTACAATCAATCACTTTGATTTCAAGATAGGAAGGAATTGTATGAACATCTTCCACATTTTTCCAAAAATAAATCATTCTCTTGATTTTAATAACTAAGCAAGCCCACATGTACTTAGCAAAATAATTTGGGAGTTACCCATTTTGGAAAACTCCACATTTTAGGTCACAAAAATCAAAATCAACATAGTCAATACCATCCTACATAAGCACCACAATTCAACATAAATAACATGAATCAACTCAACATCATTAAATAATTCAACATAATGCAAAAGGAATCCTTAAATCCCATTTCCACATTCCAAAACCAAGTTCATATCATGCATATCATTATTAGATTATTTCCCCAATTTTTCCTTCACATTATAGCATGAATTCCAATGTTCATATCAAAGTTCATTCGCAAATTTTAAACATAATTTTCAAACATTTCCAAATTCTAATTAAACTTGACCACATATACTTCAATATCTCAATTTCATTATTCTACTTCCAATTTGGTCCAAATCATTGGTTATCTTCATTAATCAACCTAGGGTTTCAAGAAAAACCTAGGAATTTCAAGAAAAATCCAAATTTCTTAACCCATTATTTTTTGTTTCAAATTTCCTCATTGATTACAAGTCTAAAGTTCATAATCCATCACCTTAACCCCACAATTACATCTCCAACATTATAAATCCGAAATCCCCCAATCTCAAGTTAGACATAATATGTTCAAAACTATAGATTTGTATTTATATACACAAAATACCATAAATCCATACTCAAAATACCATAAATCCATCCATGAATGCAATATTGAAAGGGAATAAGGTCTCCTACCTCAAGATTCGAGCAAGAAAAGCAAGCTTTGAGAAGAATCCTCCACAAATTCGAATTTCAATCGGTTGAAAATGTTGCTCTCTTCTTGTTCTCCATCCTTGATGCAAGATCTATGGTGGATTTGTTGAGAAAAGTGAAGGAAATCAAGGTTTGGGGAGCTAGGGTTTCGGACATGAAAGAGGGGAGAAGAAGAGAGGAAAAGAAAATGCAAGAAATGAGCTCAAAATCACGTTTTTGAGCTTGCTGCCCCACACATCGCCGCACGTGCGCCGCATTTCCCGCACGTGCGGTTCTGCTTCCAGCACAGATATGAAAACTTCAAACATGCATAACTCTCTCATCCGGACTCCGTTTTAGGTCATTCTTGTGCCCAAATTGAAGCCTCGAAAATAATCTTTCCAATGGTTCTAACCTCACATCCAAATTCAAAGTGTGGAAAAAGAAAGGGCAAAAGAGTGACGGCTGATCGTAGGCAAATTATTTGAATTAAAGTTTTTGGTCCAATCTTACTTTACCATCACCCCACTACCTCAATCAATACCCCAAAATAGATAAAAACATTCTCAATTCCAATGGATGTAGTTGAATTAAAACACATTAACCCCAATTAAATAAGAATGACTTTTGGGGTCATTACAGTAGGTGCTTGGGTATGCAACCACGATCGCCCCATGATGAGATTGTACGGCGATGGCAGCCGGACGACCAGGAATTCTACATCCACCATTCTGGAACCCGCTCGAACGGGTAGGTCGATCCTTCCCAGTGGGTATTCAGGGTTAGCATTGAAGCCGAATAGTGGATAAGGGGCCGGAGTCAGGTCTGATTCGGTGAACCCAAGTTTGATGAAGGTTTTATAATACATGACCTCCGAAGTGCTGCCCTGGTCTATAAGAACGCGTTCGACGGTGAACCGGTTTTCGCGTAGCGCGACAACCAATGGATCGATGTGAGGGAGTGTTACGCCGATCAAATCAGAGTCGTCGAAGGTGATGCTTGGCGATTCTCGGGGTCGCTTTGCTGGCGTGAGTTGCTGCTGAGGGCCTGGGAGGGACTGGATTGCATGTACGGCCGGGGCTTTCGGCAGGCTGTATATCATATGGATGTTATCACGCGGAACACTTCGCTGGAGACGTTCGTCTTTTGTCAACTCCTTGAAGTAATCGGCTGAAGCACAACGAGCATCGGTGTTTTGCTGTCGGGCCCGAGACCATAGATCGCCTGCCCTTGGGGGTCGCTTAGAAACCTGGCGCACTGTTTGTTTGGACTTTGCTATTTCCAAGGCCAGATCGCGACGAAGGCGCTCGTTCTCAGCGATGGTGTTGTCTAAACTGTGTTTGGTCTTTTTGGCTCGTTCCATGATGGCTAGCATCGTCTCTTGTGCTGAAGTCATTTGTGAATCGACATTCAAGGCACGTCTTGCAGCGATGATTTCCTTCTCGAGCATATTTGCCGGAGTGAGGTCGACTCTCTGTGTGATCGCGTCGGTGGCTATCGGAGAATCTTGAGTCACGCCTTCCATGGATGTACTTGAGTATTCCCACAGACGGGGCCAATTGTGGGGAAATGGTTTTGGAAATACTCTTCAGATCCTGGGAGACGCTCTTGATCCTCAGCTAGTCACATGTGTAGACAAGCCCGCGAGGGACCTCGCTACAGCTCGGACTCGATTTGTGTCACGGTTCTTAATCTTGAACCAAAGAGTCCAAATCCAACAAATCGTTTTGAGAAAACAGATTTTTGAAAGAAGTGCCAAACATGGACTGCTTTGCCAGATACAGAGTCGCCACCTAAATATTTTATTTTTGGGAAATTTAGGAAACCCTGACTCGGTGCCAAAGGCCACGTGTCCGTCATCACCAAAGTTGCCTCGGCTCGGGAACTTGGGTACGATTGGGGAAGGTCACTTCGTGAGCACCCCCGCTCGCCCGGTCAAAGACCGGCCTCTACTAACCATGATATCTTATTTTGAAAACATTGTGAGTTCTTATTCCGGTTATTAGCCTAGGTTACTATGTGATGCTTGCAGCAAACAAGTATAGACTGGGCCGCCTGAATTGGAACAAAACATTTCATGTTTGTCTGTTTGAAAATGGTTTGATGGTGCTACCCGCAGGTAGGCTAAGACGCGGATTTGCCACCCTCAGGTGGGCTTAGAAAACATGATTTTGCCACTATCTAGTGGGCTTAAAACAAACATTTGATGCATTGTCCAATCCAAGCAACACAACCTCCACCCACAGGCATTCAAGGCAGTTATATCACATAAGCAGATAGCCTCATGGTAAGCATGCTATTCATGGCAACACTCACACGCATGCAAGGATGCTAAAGCATAAAACTCACCGAGTACTTCGAGCCAAAAACAGAAGCTCATTAGAAATCATGCATGATCCTAATTATACAGTAATGCCTAATGCAACACATGCAAAAATGCAACTATAGCAGGCTCGGCTTTTCTAAACATGGCATATGGAATGCTACAGCTAACACGTATTCAATTTGGAATTGAAATACAAATGTAGTTTGTATGATGCGCCGAGCCCGGTGCGTGCAAAACAGATGAATGATGCAAACATGCTGTCATACTGTATGCTAATTGAAATATGCCCTATATCTAACCATCATAAGCGGGTAAATAAAAGGGAGAAAGAAGTGGGGGTTGGAAGACATACATCACACTCACCCACACTTATTACAGTTATGCCCTCGCGTAGAGGGTCCAAATAAATAATACAGTCCGAAATAATAAAAGAATAATATAGTCCGAATAATATATATATTCCTAATTAATTAAGAAATTAACTAAGAAAGCTTTAAACTGGCATGCAAGCCAGGGGCTGCCTCGCTTCTGATGAATGATGTATACTGGGCTGCCTTTGCGCAGAAATCCGCTGGGATGCCCAATTTAGCCTCTGTTTGCAATGTTTCTCGAAATGCGCGCCAGACTTCGAAAAGTTGCTGATTCCTTATTTTGCTGCAACAGAGAGCAGGAAAATGGCATAGCAATGTATTTCACAGATATATGCATGCCTCAATTCTCGTGCCACCAATCACGCATATCGATGCATGATGGCCGAGGAATCGGATTGCACAACTCAATATAGGGTGCAATGCAGATGAATGCTACAACAAAACCTAACTCCATCATGGGTAATCCGGAGTGTCGGTGACTGGGGAATTGAGACCCGTTCCGTCACTCGGAGTACGGAACGTGCCTCGTTTCCCGTGCCCGGGCTAACTCCTATCCCGAACATGATGCAATATGCATGATATGCATGAAATGCAACTAATATACAATCCTAACATACACAATGCTATGAAATGAGATGTCTCGGAACGCGTGCCAGACGGGCACGCAAACCGAGGAAATGATCCTAAGGCATAAAATGGCATACGCAATGCAATTGGACTTACACCAACATGAGGGAGCCTCAGCCACACTCACATAAGAGGCCGGCGGATAAAAAAAGAAGCGCCTCGAAATGCGTGCACACGGGCGCGCAAACCGAGGCGATGCATACGGAATGCAAAATGACATGGAAAGGATATGTAATGAGGCTAAAATGAGATGTCTCGAAGTGCGTGCCCGCGGGCGCGCAAACCGAGAAAATGGCATACAGAATACAAAGATGCAAAAATGGCATACAGAATGCAAAATGGACTTATACCAAATGAGAGGACCTCAGCCACTCTCACACGGGAGGCCGTCGGTAAAAAAAGAAGTGCCTCGAAATGCGTGCCCACGGCGCGCAAACCGAGGCGATGAATTAAAGCATGAAGACATACAAATGCGAAATGGACTTATACTAACATGAGTGAGCCTCAGCCACACTCACATGAGAGGCTGGAGATGAAAAATGAGGTGCCTCGAAATGCGTGCACACGGGGCGCGCAAACCGAGGCGATGCGTTTAAGCATGAAATGACGTGGAAAACGATATGCAAACATGCAAATGGAATTTCAACACTTACAAATGATGCAAAACAGTCCCGAAAGGCGGGGAAATGACACCGAATGCCCGGAATGGTCCCGAAATGCGATAATAAGCACCCGGAATGGCCTATAGCCATACTAAACATGCATAATTGGTACATGACATGCAAAACAGTAGCAAGGCAGCCCAAAATAGCATTATTCACAGTACAAAACATGGCGAAATAGTGAGCATAGATAGGACAACAATAGCATGCAAAAATACGAGCCAAGAGAGGGGTATTGAAGCAAGTGGTGTATGCGATGCTCAAATGAAAAGTCCCTTCTACAACACTGATTAGGGACCAAAAATATGCACATTTACAGTAGATGACATCCCCCAACTCAGTATGAAAATATGGTAAAAATGCTATGCAAGATTGAGGATACATAAGGCTATAACATGACGTACCCTAAACATTCATCAAACCAGAAATACCCTTAATGAAATATGTCAAGAAGATCAAAATATGACTCTTTTCAGTACTGATGATGGCTGAAATCAGAAGCTAGATAAGCTTAAAAAGATGCAAAAATGGGGCCAAAGAGGATATAAAGGCAAGTATAACATGGAGACCCCAAAAGATTGATCCCTTCTACAATGTTGTAGAGGGACACAAAATAAGCTCACTCACAGTTCATGACATGTTCCAAAACAGACTGCATGTAGGTCAAATAATCATGCAAGTTTACGGTAAATATGAGAAATTATGAAGCAAGTGCATGATAGAGAGGCCAAAAAGGGTTGAGCCCTTCTTCAATGTTGAAGAGGGGCTCAAAATAGGCCCACTCACAGTTTTATGTCATGCTCGAAATCAGATCACTCATAGGCCAAATATTTCATGCAAAAACAGGGGTAAAACATGGATTCAAAGAAAGTGCACATGGAGCATGAAAACCAGGTTGAGCCCTTCTTCAATGTTGAAGAGGGGCTCAAAATAAGCACAATATCAGTTCATGAGATGCTCCAAATCAGATCACACATAGGCCAAATATTCAATGCAAATAATGGCATATAAGAGGATATTGAAAGAAGTGCAAGATGGAGGGCTCAAACAGAGTTGAGCCCTTGAACAAACATCAAGAATAGCTCAAAAGAGGACCACTTTCAGTATTGGTCGGAGCTCAAACAGTGAGCAAGTGAGGTTAAGAAAGGAAGCAAGAAAATGGTGTAAAAGGAATTTGAGACTTACCCTTGAAGACTCACTTTTTGCTACCTCTTGGCTTGAGGAAAGTTGCTTCTAAGCCTCAAGAATCCTTCCTTGCTGCTGGAAATGGATTGGTGATGGTGATGCTTGATGATGCTCAAGAAATGGCACTAAACTTGAGATTTGAGAGAGATTGAGAGAGAGTGTGTATTATGCTTGAAGGCAATTTTTCTAACCCCTAAACAAGATGAAGCTGTGTTAATGGACAAAAGGAGGGGTGTGTAAAGGTGGAGGGAAATGCACCCAAACATTCCCCTCCAAAATATCCCCCGGATACAGATCTTTTTGGGAACAAGGTGATAGCTAGCTGTAAAGGAACACATCCCAAGGAGCATGGCCGGGCAAGTGCTTTTTGCTGGAGGTGGCCGGCCGGCCACCCCCATGGCCGCCGGCCATAGGGGGAAAAATGAAGTGAAGAATTGCTGGCCGGCCACACACATGATGGTGTCCTCCCAGGTGTATACAATCAAGCCCTGTGGTTCAAATTTGACAACTCTGAAACAGGAGAGAGAAATAGGCCAATTCAAGAGGGGTTCAAAAGGTTCAATGAAAATTATGGCCGGCCATATTTTTAGGGTCCTCCCATGTGTGTACATCACAAATATGTGGTTTTGGCTAGCAGCTAACAGTGTCCTGCTGGCAGGACAGTGTGATAATCCCATGCAGAATGGTCCAAACCCTGCTGCGTCAACTAAATCCCGGACAGCCTCCGGGAGCTCGGGCGTACCACTCCTCGCGGCAGTGGAGCCGTATCCTCGTACTGTACGAGAGCCAACCTGCATTCAGAATGAATGTTATGTCAGAATCATAATTGGTAAGCTGTGTGCAAATCAAATGAAGAAGCTGTGTGCAAATCAATGAAGTAGCAGTGTGCAAATGAATCATTAATCAGTGGGCTGCGTGTTCACTTTATTTATACCTGGCTGCGTGTTCAGTAAATCAGTGTTTTGGGCTGCGTGTTCAGTAAATCAGTGTTTTGGGCTGCGTGTTCAAATCATTAATCAGTGGGCTGCGTGTTCACTTTATTTTATATCTGGGCTGCGTGTTCAGTAAATCAGTGTTTTGGGCTGCGTGTTCAAATCATTAATCAGTGGGCTGCGTGTTCACTTTATTTATACCTGGGCTTGTGTTCAGTAAATCAGTGTTTTGGGCTGCGTGTTCAAATCATTAATCAGTGGGCTGCGTGTTCACTTTATTTCTACTGGGCTGCGTGTTCAGTGAAATCAGTGTTTTGGGCTGCGTGTTCAAATCATTAATCAGTGGGCTGCGTGTTCACTTTATTTATATCTGGGCTGCGTGTTCAGTAATCAGTTTTTGGGCTGCGTGTTCAAATCATTAATCAGTGGCTGCGTGTTCAGTAAATCAGTGTTTTGGCTGCGTGTTCAAATCATTAATCAGTGGGCTGCGTGTCACTTTATTAATCGGGCTGCGTGTTCAAATCATTAATCAGTGGGCTGCGTGTTCACTTTATTTATATCTGGGCTGCGTGTTCAGTAAATCAGTGTTTTGGGCTGCGTGTTCAAATCATTAATCAGTGGGCTGCGTGTTCACTTTATTTCTATCTGGGCTGCGTGTTCAGTAAATCAGTGTTTTGGGCTGCGTGTTCAAATCATTATCAGTGGGCTGCGTGTTCACTTTATTTTATCTGGGCTGCGTGTTCAGTAAATCAGTGTTTTGGGCTGCGTGTTCAAATCATTAATCAGTGGGCTGCGTGTTCACTTTATTTCTACTGGGCTGCGTGTTCAGTAAATCAGTGTTTTGGGCTGCGTGTTCAAATCATTAATCAGTGGGCTGCGTGTTCACTTTATTTATATCTGGGCTGCGTGTTCAGTAAATCAGTGTTTTGGGCTGCGTGTTCAAATCATTAATCAGTGGGCTGCGTGTTCACTTTATTTCTATCTGGGCTGCGTGTTCAGTAAATCAGTGTTTTGGGCTGCGTGTTCAAATCATTAATCAGTGGGCTGCGTGTTCACTTTATTTCTATCTGGGCTGCGTGTTCAATAAATCAGTGTTTTGGGCTGCGTGTTCAAATCATTAATCAGTGGGCTGCGTGTTCACTTTATTTCTACCTGGGCTGCGTGTTCAGTAAATCAGTGTTTTGGGCTGCGTGTTCAAATCACTAATCAGTGGGCTGCGTGTTCACTTTATTTCTATCTGGGCTGCGTGTTCAGTAAATCAGTGTTTTGGGCTGCGTGTTCAAATCATTTATCAGTGGGCTGCGTGTTCACTTTAATTTCTATCTGGGCTGCGTGTTCAGTAAATCAGAGGTTGGACTGTGTGTTCTACTCGTAATCAGTGTGGGCTGTGTGTTCACCATCAACTTGGACTGCGTGTTCAGTAAATCAGAGTTTGGGACTGTGTGTTCTACTGTAATCAGTGTGTGCTGTGTGTTCACCTTCAGATTCGGGCTGTGTGTTCGACAAATCAGTGTTTGAGCCGTGGTTCAATTCTTAACTAATGTGTGCCGTGTGTTCACAATCAAGCAGTCAGTGAGCCGTGTGTTCAGAAATTCAAATGTTTAAGTCACATGTTCGGAGTGCAAACAAAGTACTATGTCATAAGCTACAACTGTGTGTTTAAGCATGGCAAAGCTACAAAGTGCACGGAAAATGCAGGAAATAAAGTAAAATACCTCTCGTGCCTCGGAAGAGAGGTGCTGCTCCGGCTCTCGTAGAAAGCAAATCCCCAGGTGCCCGGTCGTTGAAGTCAGTGAAATGACGAAAAACCGCTCGCGGAAGGATGTGCACCGCCGGGGCATATCTCTCGGGGATGAAAGGACGGACTCTCGGGGGAGTGCCATAATGTCAAAATCATCTCCGGCACCTGGAGGACCTCCGCCGTGAGGGAAATCACCTGCCATTTCGAGAAATCTGCAAAAAGGAGCAAAAATGAGCAAAAATGAGCCAAAATTGGAAAAAGTCAACAAAAGTCAACTCCCGGGAAATGAAAAAGTCAACAAAAGTCAACTCCCGAGAAAATATTCCAAATATTGAGACAAACTTACCTCAAGTGGTGAAAATGAAAAAGAAGCTCCGAAATCAAAATTTAGTCGCTCAAAGTGCTTAAAACTGAAGGATTTCGCGAAAACAACTTGCAGAAAAGGCCGAAAAGCGCGTATAAAGTGCAGATCTGAAAGAAAAAATGTTTGGGAAGCAAGAGGAGAGAATTTCACACCTGGGGGAGTGATTTCGGATGGAATGGATGGGTGTATATATAGAAATGAGAAAAAAGACCAAAATGCCCCTACTTTTGGGCAGATGGCCGGCCGGCCACCTTTCCTGGCTGGCCGGCCATTTGCTTTTTGAAGCATGGCCGGTGGCCTCCCCTAGGGCAACCACCTGGCCGGTGGTGTTCCCCACACCCCCCTCTAGCTCCCTGCAAATTTTGAGGAAGATTGGAGTCCCGGGACCTGAAAAAGTTCAAGAAAAGTGCACTTCCGGTCGCGAAATCGGTCCGCCGGAACTTCAGCTGCAGTTTCTGACATGTGTCTCATCATCACTCATCAAAATCAAGGTGTATCCTTTTTGAACATGTTGTAACCTCTCCGGGAGGTGAATCCGAGGCGCGATTGAGTTGCCTTCACCGAAATGCGCGTTTTCTTACTCGTTATTTCGCAACCGACGGGCACCCTGGTTTATGCTCGTTTTGCATTGTTGTGCACATAACTTGCATTCTCGTCAACATTTTGCATTGTCATGCATGATTTCTTGGTGTACCATACTCTGTGCTTGTGCATGCGTTGTCACGCACGTTCCTTTCTCTCGCATCGCGATGCATTCACTCGCCGACACTGCGTGTGTCAAACTTTCGGAACCACAGGAATCACATTGAATATATGTTGTTAGCATATTGTTCTTGTTGAATTTCTCTCTTTTGCAGGCACGATATTGTATGTACGGTTCATTTGAGGCTGGTGCGACCAGACGAATCGCGCAGGTATCGTATCTTCTCCGTGTGAGACGCGACGAGAATCGAATCATTCTCCGCATTCCTAACTGCATGAAATGTAGTTGTTGCTTTGCATTCTTGCTTAAAATTGTTGCATCTATTTGCGAATACTTGCCTCATTACAGCTTGCTGCATTTGCATGATCATTTGGCTCTGTGCATGTCGCTTTGCATTTTGCCCCCCTGCCTGCGGGCACGCCTGCGGGCACATATCTCTGTTCATCTTGTATGATTGTCTAAGTCTTCGGCCTTGTCAAAAATGGGTCGTCTCTGGGCTTTGACATTCACTCCCGTCATTGTTATGACTTCCGAGTTCTGTCAAAGAGGGGCAACTGTAGACACCCCATTTTTGACCGACCTTAAGACTCAGACGTCACCGATTGAGCGCTCGGTGATGTTGCATATTGTGCTCGTTCAGAAGTCTCAGAGTCGCGGCCGTGCGCCCTGCCTCCGGACTTCCGAACTCTCTTCTGTGCCTTGCCTCGGTTTGCGAACCAGACTCGGTTTTCTCTGTTTTCTTTCCTGAGGGGAGGGAGAGGTCCCGTAGCCATCTCTCAGTGGCCGTGGGCTACATTTCGTGGCCGTAGGCCATTTTGCCCATTTCGGAGCCCGTTTCCCGGTTTTCGGAGCCGTCAGGCCGTGTGCCTCGGTTCGGGACCACCCAACCATCTCCGATTCCTCCGGTTTTTGGCATGCATCTCATTTACTCCCTTTCGAGGGACACTGGGGTCTTAGATACCCACTTCGTGGCCAAACACCACTTTCGGTGCTTAACGGCCGGTTTTCGGGACCCCGAACCTGCGGTTTGGCCCCCGAGCATTCGTTTCGCATCGGTTTTTGTTCATTTTGGCAGGTACCTCTGTTTTATCATAACGAGGGACACTGGGGTCTTAGATACCCACTTCGTGGCCGAACACCACTTTCGGTGCTTACAGCTATTTTCGGGACCCCGAATCGCGGTTTGGCCCCCGAGCATTCGTTTTGCATCGGTTTTTGTTCATTTTTGGCAGGTACCTCTGTTTATCATCAGGAAGATCACTGGAGGGTGGGAGGCTAGCAATTGTCCAAGCAACCTGTTATGCTCTTCCGGCGCCCCCGGCGCCCGTTTTTCTCACTTCCGGGCTAATGTTGAACTACCCTAGGGCCATTTTCTTCGAGCCAAAACCACATATTTGTGTTGTACACACATGGGAGGACCCTAAAAACATATGGCCGGCCAGTAATCCTCTTTGAACCTTTTGACCCCTCTTTGAATTGGCCTATTCTCTCTCCTGTTTCAGAATTGTCAAATTCCAACCACAGGGTCTTGTTCAGCACACATGGGAGGACACCATTGTTTGATGGCCGCCATTAATTCAAGTGTCCATTTTTACCCCTTGGCCGGCCGGCCATGGGGGGGCGGCCGGCCACCTGCAGAAAAAGTGCCTGGCCGGCCATGCTCCTTGGGATGTGTTCCTTACAGTTGCACAGCTGTTTCCCCCAGAAAAGATCTAAATCCGGGGGATATTTTGGAGGGGAATACTTAGGTGCATTTCCCTCCACTTGCCTCCCCTTCTTTTTGGCCTTATAACAGCAGCTCTAACACTCTCCCTAGGGTTAGAAATTTTGGCTTCAAGCATACATACACCTCTCTCTCAATCTCTCTCAAATCTTCAAGTTTAGTGCCATTTCTTGAGCATCATCAAGCACTACCATCACCAATCCATTTCCAGCAGCAAGGAGGGATTCTTGAGAGGCTTAGAAGCAACTTTCCTCAAGCAAGAGGTAGCAAAAGTGTAGTCTTCAAGGGTAAGTCTCAATCCCTCTCTTTTACACCATTTTCTTGCCTCTTTTCTTAACCCTACTTGCTCACTGTTTTGAGCTCCGACACCATGATGAACTGATATTGTGCTTATTTTGAAGTGATATTTGTGCTTATTTTGAACTGATATTGTGCTTATTTTGAAGCCATCTTCAAACATTGAAGAAGGGCTCAACCTTGTTTTCATGCTCCATATGCTACTTGCCTTGAATCCATGTTTTGCTCTTGTTTTTTGCATGAAATATCTAGCTTATGAGTGATCTGTTTTCGAGCATAAGGTAAACTGTGAGTGGCCTATTTTGAGCCCCTATTCAACATTGAAGAAGGGATCAACCCTGTTTGGCCTCTCTATCATGCACTTGCTTCATAATTTCTCATATTTACCGTAAACTTGCATGATTTGTTTGACCTACATGCAGTCTGTTTTGGAACATGTCATGAACTGTGACTGAGCTTATTTTGTGTCCTCTAAAATATTGTAGAAGGGATCAATCTTGTTTGGGGTCTCCATGTTATACTTGCCTCTATATCTCTCTTTGCCCCCCATTTTGCATGCTTTTTTAAGCTTATCTAGATTCTGTTTTCGGCCATCATAAGTACTGAAAATATCCATATTTTGCCTTCTTGTCATATTTTATTAAGGATCTTTTTCTGGTTTGATGAATTTTTGGGGTACTTCATGTTATAGCCTTGTATGTCCTCATTCTTGCATAGCATTTTTACCATGTTTTCATACTGATTTGGGGGATGTAATCTACTGAAAATGTTCATATTTTGAGTCCCTCATCAGTGTTGTAGAAGGGTACTTTTCAGTTTGAGCATCGCATACACCACTTGCTTCAATACCCCTCTCTTGGCTCGTATTTTTGCATGCTATTGTTGTCCTATCTATGCTCATTATTTCTCCATGTTTTGTACTGTGAATAATGCTATTTTGGGGCTGCCTTGCTACTGTTTTGCATGTCATGCACCAATTATGCATGTTTAGTATGGCTATAGGCCATTCCGGGTGCTCATTATCGCATTTCGGGACCGTTCCGGGCATTTGGTGTCATTTCCCCACCTTTCGGGACTGTTTTGCATTATTTGTAAGTGCTGAAATTCCATTCGCATTTCGTATATCATTTCATGTTAATCCATTTCTCTTGGTTTGCGCGCCCGTGGGCACGCATTTCGAGGCACTTCATTTTTATCCGACGGCCTCCCGTGTGAGAGTGGCTAAGGTCCTCTCATGTTGGTATAAGTCCATTCTGCATTTTGTATGCCATTTTCGCATCATTGCATTCCGTATGCCATTTTCTCGGTTCGCGTGCCCGCGGGCACGCACTTCGAGACATCTCATTTTAGCCTCATTACATTCATTTCCATGACATTTTACATTGCGTATGTCATCGTCTCGGTTTGCGCGCCCGTGTGCACGCATTTCGAGGTGCTTTATTTTCATCCGATGGCCTCCCCGTGTGAGTGTAGCTGAGGCTCCCTCATGTTGGTGTAAGTCCATTTCGCATTCTGTATGTCATTTTAATCTCATCACATTGCGTATGTCATCGCTCGGTTTGCGCGCCGTGTGTGCACGCATTTCGAGGCACTTTATTTTTATCCGACGGCCTCCCGTGTGAGAGTGGCTGAGGTCCTCTCATGTTGGTATAAGTCCATTTTGTATTTTGCATATCATTTTAGCTTCATTGCATTCCGTATGTCATTTTCTCGGTTTGCGTGCCCGTGGGCACGCATTTTGAGACATCTCATCTTAGTCTCATTGTTGTCATATTTCATACCATTTCATGCCTTGGGATCATCGCCTCGGTTTGCGTGCCCGCGTGCACGCATTTCGAGGCATCTCATTTTCATAGCATTGTGCATGCTAGGATTGTATATTGCTGCATTTCATGCATATCATGCATATTGCATCGTGTTCGGGATAGGAGTTAGCTCGGGCACGGGAAACGAGGTACGTTCCGTACTCCGAGTGACGGGACGGGTCTCAATTCCCAAGTCACCGACACTCCGGATTATCCATGATGGAGTTAGGTTTTGTTGTAGCATTCATCCGCATTCATCCTATATTGAGTTGTGCAATCCGACTCCTCGGCCATCATGCATCGATATGCGTGATTGGTGGCACGAGGATCGAGGCATGCATATATCTGTGAAATACATTGCTATGTCCCTTTCCTGCTCTCTGTTGCAGCAAAATGGAGAATCGGCAACTTTTTTCAAGGCTTGGCACGCATTTCGAGGAACATTGCAAACAGAGGCTAATTGGGGCATCCCAGTGGATTTCCGCGCAAGGCAACCCAGCATACATCCTTCATTAGAATCGAGGCAGCCCCTGGCTTGCATGCCAGTTTACAGCTTTCTTAGTTTAATTTGTTAATTAATTAGAAATTTGTATATTATTTCGGACTGTATATTTCGAACTGTATTATTATTTATTCGGACCCTCTGCGTGAGGGCATAACTGTAATAAGTGTGGGTGAGTGTGATGTATGTCTCCCAACCCCACGTCTTTCTTCCCTTTTATTTACCCGCTTATGATGGTTAGATATAGGGCATATTTCGATTAGCATACAGTATGACAGCATGTTTGCATCATTCATCTGTTTTGCACGCACCGGGCTCGGCGCATCATACAAACTGCATTGTATTTCAATTCCAAATTGAATACGTGTTAGTTGTAGCATTTCATATGCCATTTAGAATAGCCGAGCCTGCTATAGTTTGCATCTTTGCATGTGTTGCATTAGGCATTTCTGTATATTTAGGATCATGCATGATTTCTAATGAGCTTTTGTTTTGGCTCGGAGTACTCGGTGAGTTTTATGCTTTAGCATCCTTGCATGCGTGTGAGTGACTGCCATGAATAGCATGCTTGCCATGAGGCTAATTGCTTATGTGATATAACTGCCTTGAATGCCTGTGGGTGGAGGGCTGAATGGAATGTTACTGTTTGTGATATAGACTGCTTGAATACACTGTGGGTATAATGTGTTATATTGGGCAAATAATGCTTGACTGTTTGTTTTAAGCCCACTAGATAGTGGCAAAATCATGTTTTTCTAAGCCCACCTGAGGGTGGCAAATCCACGTCTTAGCCTACCTGCGGTAGCACCATCAAACCATTTTCAAACAAACAAACATGAAATGTTTTGTTCTAATTCAGGCGGCCCAGTCTATACTTGTTTGTTGCGAACATCACATAGTAACCTAGGCTAATAACCGGAATAAGAACTCACAATGTTTTCAAAATCAGATATCACGGTTAGTAGAGGCGGTCTTTGACCGGGCGAGCGGGGGTGCTCACGAAGTGACCTTCCCCAATCGTACCCAAGTTCCCGAGCCGAGGCAACTTTGGTGATGACGGACACGTGGCCTTTGGCACCGAGTCAGGGTTTCCTAAATTCCCATTTAAAAAATAATTTAGGTGGCGACTCTGTATCTGGCAAAGCAGTCCATGTTTGGCACTTCTTTCAAAAAAATCTGTTTTCCAAATGATTTGCCAGATTTGGACTCTTTGGTTCAAGATTAAGAACCGTGACATTTGAGTCCTTCGAACTGTAGTGACCCAATATCGAACCAGAACGGGAGGGATTCGCACTCCTCGCCCGGGATGCGTTCGGGGACGTCTACACGATGATTTTTCCTTTATTGTTATCTTCAAATGTAACAAATCCTCCATCTTCAATGATAGTTTAGTAAAGAATGATTTATCTCCGGTCATATGTCTGGAACATCCACTATCAAGGTACCACTTCCCTTCTTTCGCTTTGGACTTAAAGCAAACCTACAAGATGACAATCAAGTCTTGGTTTTTGGTACCCATAGTTTCTTGAGTCTTTCTTGGTTAGTTTTGTTAGATCCCTTAACAATTCAAATCTTTTTAATTTCCATGTTTATATTATTTTTGAATGGACAAAAAGATATATAATGATCTTCTTTCTACAATAATAACAAGTAATATGAAGGTGAGTCATGAGAGGTGCCTTTTCAAAAATTGTATTGAGATTCTTTTGTTTTTTAATAGTATCATATCCAATGCTCGCTTTATCGAAAAACACAACTTTGATTTCCAAGAAGCATGTTGAGCAAGGTTTTGAAAACCGGACCGGACCGGCCGGTTTGATTGGTTGAACCGTCGACGGTCAAGGTTCCGGTCCGAATGTACCCTCTAAACCGGCAAAAACTAAAAACCGGGTATTTAGTGAGAACCAGAAAAACGGCGGTTGAACCGGCGAACCGGAGCCGGTTCGCCGGGTTGTCCGACTCAGAATTTTTTTTTTGAGTTTTTCTTTCTTTCTTTTTTTTTTTATTTTCTTTCTTTCTTTTTTCTTATTTTATATATATATATATATATAATATAATAATATAAGAAAATTTTAATTTGAAACTCTTTTTCAAAGGTCTCCTCTATTGAGGAATCCCATTAAGAGCTTGATGAAATTATTGTGAAAGTCTTCATCTATTTATAAGAAAAAAATTCTTTCAAAAGACTCAAGAAATTCATGTGGGATTCAATCAAATGTATTGGAGGGAATATTGAAATTTTGATTTCCCTTCAAAATTTTTGTTCTCTTTCAATCAAATTATTTGAATTAAAATTATATGCAGGGAATATTAAATATTTGATTTCATCTTCCAAAATTGAAATTAATAATATTTTAAAATATATTATTATATTTTTCAGTAAAAAAAATATTAGGACAAATATTTAAGATAATTTAATATTTTTAATATTTTCATTTATAATTTTAATATTTTTATTTTTATTTAAATATAATTTTAATATATTTATTATGTCACGGTTCGATTCCGGTTCAACCCGACGGTTGAACCGGTGACCCGTCCACCCGATCCCTTTTCCGGTTCGTTCACCGGTCCGGTTTTTTAAAACATTGATGTTGAGATTATTTCTACCTTTTACAAAATTTTCAAGTGTTTCAATATTGTTTTTTAAAGTAGTTTTCTCATTAGAGATAGTATCAAAATCATTTTTCAAAATAATTTTTTCTTTCTTTAATTCTTCTATATTAATAGATAAAGATGCAACAGATTTCTTCAACAAATTATTTTTGGCACAAATTTTTCTAAATTCATCTTGTAGTTTATGGAATGCACTTTCAAGTTCTTCATAAAGAGTAGTTACCTCATCTTGAGTAGAGTCTTCATCTTCAAGAACCATGAGACATAAGTTGGCTACTTCATTCAATTTCATCACTTGAGCTTTCATCTTCACTTTCTCTCCAAGCTGCTACCATGGCCTTTTTTGTTTTTTTTTTTTGTAGTATTTTCTATGATTCTTCAATTTTGGACAATCCATCTTCATATGTCCAGGATTTTTGCACTCATAGCAAATAATAGGCTCTTTCTTGTTACTTTTGTTGTACTCTTTCTTGAAAAGTCTTCTTCCTCCATAATTGTTTTTCTTGAAATGTTTTTTGAGATTTCTACTAAACATGGCATAGTTTTCATCCTCACTGGAGTTTTCATGTTCTTCTTCATTTGATGAGGCTTTGAATGCAATTCTACTTTTCTTTTTGTTTTCAACATCCTCGTGTCCTTTTATGGTGATCTCATGAGTCATAAGGGAACCCATAAGCTTATCCAATCCAAGTGTGGAGAGATTTTTGGCTTCTATAATGGCCGTGACCTTTGCTTCCCAATTCTTTGGTAAACACCTAAGAATTTTTCTCACCAACTCACTATTAGTATAAGTTTTGCCAAGAGATTTTAAAGAGTTTACAATTTCAATAAATCTAGTAACCATACTTGAAATAGATTCATCAGAGTTCATTTGAAACAATTCATAACTATGAACAAGCATATCAATACGAGATTCCTTCACTTGGTTTGTACTTTCATACGTTACCTCAAGTTTGTCCCAAATTTTTTTTGCCGAATCACAACTTGAAATTCTATTATACTCCTTGGAGTCTAATCCACAAACAAGGATGAGTTTGGCTTTAGCATTGGCTTGCAATAATTTATGATCCCTCTCATCACATTCATCTTCAGTTTTAGGTACACTAATATTGTCTACCACTTTGGTAGGAATTTTTGGACCTTTGGTGACAATAATCCACATGCATAATCAGTGGCTTGTCGGTATAGGGTCATCTTATCCTTCCAATGACTATAGTTGTTTCCGTCAAACAATAGTGGCTTATTTGTGGCTTCTCCTTCAGTTAAGGTTGCCATGGATCGAAACTCCCAGATGGTTAAATTTAAAACAAAAGTCTAGGCTCTGATACCAATTGTTACCCAAAAGACAACCTAAGAGGGGGTGAATTAGGTTTTTACAAATAAAAAATAATAATACCCTAATAAAAATTATGATTGGCACAATAGATAAATATAGTTAATGAAATAAAAATAATTAAAACAAGTGTTTTAACAACTATGTCAGTTAATGATTTTAGCACAATGAAAATGTAAAATATAGATACGACAATTTAAATAAAATAAAGAGATAAGGGAGAGAGAGGCAAACAAATTTATAGTTGTTCGGCTTTAACTCAGCCTATGTCCACTCCTCAAGCTTCACTTGAGATTTTCCACTACACTCTAGCTTCACAAGGTGCTAGCAACTTTTTCACAGATGGAGCAATCCTTCACAGATTTTACACAAACTTTCTAAGTCAAGAACACTGAGTGTACTACACTCTTACAAGGTTGAAAAGAATGTGTTTTTACTTTCACAGAAAGTTACAAGAATTATCTCTCAAAGATAGATATAAAAATGAAACTCTGATTTTTCTGTAAATCTCACACAGAAAAGATGGGCTTAAAGCTATATGTCTCAGTGTATAATTTATGAAAGAGGATGTAAACAAAAATTGAAAACCACTTCTCAGAGAATTTTTCAGAGAATAGATGTGAGTGATTATAGATCAAAGAATATTTTCTAATTTTTTTTTTTTGTAACTTATTTACATTAGAGGCTTTGGTATATATAATGAAACTTATAGCCATTTATAGTTGTTTATAGCCGTTGTATTCATTTGAGTTTATAGCTGTTTATAGTCGTTGTATTCATTTGAATTTATAGCCATTTATAGCCGCTATATTCATTTGAATATCTTCCACTCTATCATTACTAATTTGAATATCTTCCACTTGAACATTTTGGCTTGCTGCTGTGCTGAGCTGTTTGAATATTTGTTTTGGCTGTTTGAACCTCTTATTTAATCAAATATTAAATCATTCTAACAACATTTAGGATAAAAGTTTTAGGTAAGAAATGATGGGACAAAATAAATTTTGATTCTATTTTTCTCTTTCAAATAAATTAAAACATAAAATCATCAAAATAAATGTTGATTTTATTTTTCTCTTTCAAATAAATCATCAAAATAAATTTGGATTCTATTTTTCTCTTCGAAATAAATTAAAAACATAATTAAATAAATCATCAAAATAAATAAGTCTAACAACCTTGATGGCCAACGAGGAGGGATTATCGGGAACGGGTCTTCAGTAACAATGAGCACAATTGTCACACGGAATGGTGTTTCTCACAGACGGTGCCAGCTGATAATACTGCTAATCGTAGGCCCATGCTTCCAACGTCGTTCCTTGATCACTGAACCCACTGGAGTACCTGCACAAAAGCCCAACGGGGAACGGGAGTCCCCAGCGGACCCTCTGACGGTTAAGTTAGAAGAGAGAGGGGTTAATGGCGAAAGATAGGAGAACAATGATAGGGCACCTACCATTTTTGTGTCTTAGAAGCCTCCTTATATATTTCGTTCATTATTTCCTTGTTCACTCCAACCTGTCACGTTGGCAAAAGTCTACGCTCTAGCTTGCCTTGTTCATGGTGAGGCTGCCTGCTCTGTCGCGAAGGGATTATCGCATTTAATGCTGCAGGGGTTTCATTAATGGTTGATGTGTGGTGCAATAATTTTGCAAGATCTTTGTCTGCTTACGTGGCTAGTTCTCCTTTTGACAAGTGTTTAGATGCTATTGGTTCTTGGTGTAACGTTGGGTTCCAATAATGTTGGGTTTTAGTGTTTGAACCGTGTAGGGTTCTAAGTGGTGGGCCAAAAACCTCTATGGGCCCCCCTATGTCAAAGAATATCTCCAATCTTTTATTTATTTTTTATTAAATTTAAATTTAATGAAAAAATATTTAAAAAATATTTTCAATCATTTCATCAAATGTTTATCAAATTAAGAAAGATTATTTTTTAATCAAATTAAAAGCCCACCAAATCCTTCATCAATTTGAATTGGATGAAAATTTGAAAAGATGAACCATTGGAGATTTGATCAAATCTATCTATTTATATATTATATAAGTAAAATAGAGTTTTTAATTTGGAGCCTTGTGAGAGTTTTAATATCTCACACTAACATTCTTAATTTTAAATAATTAATAAAATCTCCATTAGTTAGCTTCCATTTAATCATATAAAAATAAAACTCTAATTAGTCTATAATTTGTTTGATGATCCCACATCGAAAAAAGAAAGAAAAAGTGAGTTATTCTACTTATATAAAGTGAATCTTATATATAATGCCATTTAATATTGTTCAATTCAACATAATTTAAATTTTAAAATAAAAATTTAAAAGTTTAATTAATTAATTTTGTGTAAGTTGGTTGGTTTGACCAAGCTGATTAGGTTGAATCATTTTTGGTTTGGCTGATTTGTTGGTTTAACCGCGATTTTAGAAGTTTTATTAAAAATATATTGGTTAGATTTGTTTATTTGAAATAAACTAAAGATTGATCTAATTAATATTGAACGACTAAGATTATTTGATTAGAAATAAACTTCCCGTCCAAACAATTGTTAACTTTTATTTTTTATAATCCTACATTAGGGGGAAAAAAAAGGAAAA
>JAPPVO010001585.1:0-38176 GCA_030407325.1 Camellia japonica | reverse complement strand
GAGGCATCTCAAATACATTTTAACCTGCATTATTAATATGCAATTTTCCTTCCAAGTTGTAACAATTTCCATATACATGATTTCCATTTTCATATCATATTCAATTCCATGATATTTATGACCCATCCAACATATAAATGTTACATTCCACTTCCATTATAAGGCAAGTTTCAAAACACTATCATTAAACCAAAACATTCTCAATGTTTTCCAACTTAAGACATATATAAAGCTCTTAAGTTCAACATATTACAAAATCCAAATACAAGATTACAAATCAATAAACATGTCCGGATATTTCTCGTGGACTTCCAACTCACGTTCCCAAGTGGCTTCCTCCACCCCGTGATGTTTCCACGAACCTTTACCAAAGGGATGGTCTTGCCTCGCAAAACTTGATCCCGCCTATCCAACACCCGAACCGGTCTCTCCTCATACGAGACATCCTTGTCAACTTCTAAATCGGTCCAATCCAACACATGTGATGGATCCGGCTCATACTTCCGAAGCATACTCACATGAAACACGTCATGAACTCCGGATAACTGCGGCGGCAAAGCTAAACGATAGGCAGCCTCGCCAATCCTCTCAAGGATTTCAAAAGGACCAATAAACCGAGGGGACAACTTCCCGCTCTTCCCAAACCTCATCAATCCCCGCCTAGGTGATATTTTCAGAAATATATGATCACCTACCTCAAAAACCAAAGGTCTCCTCCTACGGTCGGCATACGATTTCTGACGACTCTGGGCTGTAACAAGCCTCTTACGGATAAGCTCAACTTTCTCCGTCGTTTCCTCACCAACTCCGGACCCAACAAAGGCGCATCACCCACCTCGGCCCAACAAACAGGAGATCTACAAGGTCGGCCATACAAGGTCTCAAACGGTGCCATACCGATACTAGACTGGAAACTGTTGTTGTAGGCAAATTCCACCAAAGGCAAGTGCCTCTCCCACGACCCACTGAAATCAAGAACACAACCCCGAAGCATATCCTCAAGGATCTGAATAGTACGCTCGGACTGCCCGTCAGTCTGAGGATGATAAGCCGTGCTAAAGGTCAACTTAGTGCCTAAGGCACTCTGCAAACTCTGCCACAACCTAGCAGTAAAACGAGGATCTCTATCTGAGACGATCGTCACTGGGACCCCGTGCAACCTCACTATGTCCCGAATGTACAAATCGGCAAGATGATCTACCGAATCTCTTACGCGCATAGGAATGAAATGCGCCGACTTAGTCAACCAGTCTACAACAACCCAAATGGCATCACTACCCCGCTGAGTCCTCGGAAGACCTACAACGAAGTCCATAGTGACATGCTCCCACTTCCACTCGGCAATAGGCAAGGGTTGCAACAAACCCGCTGGCCTCTGATGTTCGGCCTTCACTTGCTGACAAGTAAGGCACTTAGACACGAAAGCTGCCACATCTCTCTTCATACCCCGCCACCAAAACTGGCGACCCAAATCCCGATACATCTTAGTGCCTCCCGGATGCACCGCAAGGCGTGAATGATGAAACTCTCGGAGTACTTCCTCTGGCAAGGTTCCGGCACAAACAGACGGTCTCGGTATCTCACACTCAGGTCGGGATACACTGTCAAACCCTTCTCAACCTTCCCATTGGAAATCTTCTCTCGGAGGGATTCCACCTCAAGGTCACCCCTTTGAGCCTCTAATACTCGAGTCACAAGCGTAGGCTGCGCAACAACAGAAAACAAGGCCGCCGCCTCAACGGATTCGCCCAGAAGCAAATCATACTCCCCAAGTGCACCCAACATCTCCCACTCCCGGATGGCTATACTAGCTATGTCACCAACAGATTTCCTGCTAAGGGCGTCGGCCACCACATTGGCCTTCCCCGGATGATAATGCAACTCGAAGTCATAATCCCCAATGAACTCCATCCACCTCCTCTGCCTCAAGTTCAAGTCTTTCTGTGTGAACAGATTTCAGACTTTTATGATCCGAGAATACCTCGAACCTCTCACCGTAAAGATAATGCCTCCAAATCTTCAAGGCAAATGTCATAGTTGCTAACTCTAAATCATGCGTATGGTAATTCTTCTCGTGAATTTTCAACTGACGTGAGCCATAGGCAACCACTTTCCCCTCTTGCATCAGCACACAACCCAGACCCTCTCGTGAAACATCACAATAGACTGCATAACCCAACCCTCTCTCCGGAATAATCAAGACTGGAGCAGTGGTCAGTCTAACTTTCAACTCCTGAAACGACTTTTCACAAGTCTCACTCCATATAAATTTGACTCCCTTCCGAGTCAATCTAGTCAAAGGCGAACCTAGAGAAATCCTTCACAAACCGGCGATAATACCCAGCTAATCACAGAAAACTGCGGATCTCAAACACACTCTTAGGCTGTGCCCAATCTTGCACTGCCTCAGTCTTGGATGTATCAACAGACACTCCTTCCCCAGAAACTACATGGCCTAAGAACTTGACCTCTTCTAGCCAGAACTCACACTTCCCAAACTTAGCATAAAGCTTATGGGCTCTAAGTAACTCAAGCACCATTCTCAAGTGTTCCTTGTGCTCCTCCTCCGAAGGTGAATAGATAAGGATGTCGTCCACGAAGACGACTACAAAACGATCTAAGAATTCCCGGAATATCCGGTTCATCAAATCCATAAACACTGCCGGTGCATTGGTGAGCCCAAATGGCATCACCAAAAACTCATAGTGGCCATACCGCGTACGGAATGCCGTCTTCGGAATATCCTCATCCCTAACCCTCAACTGGTGGTAACCCGATCTCAAATCTATCTTAGAGAAACAACGGGAACCCTTCAACTGGTCGAACAGATCATCTATACGAGGCATAGGGTACTTATTCTTAACCGTAGCCTGATTCAATTTCCGGTAATCTATACACAGTCTCAAAGCACCACCTTTCTTTTTAACAAAGAAGGCCGGTGCTCCCCACGGCGAAACACTAGGACGGATATAGCCCTTATCTAGCAACTCCTGGAGCTGAATCTTCAACTCAACTAACTCGGCTGGGGCAAAACGATAAGGTGCCATAGAAATTGGCGCCGTGCCGGGCACTAGGTCAATAGAGAACTCAATCTCTCGATGCGGTGGCAAACCAACAAGATCCTCGGGAAAGACGTCCGAGTACTCACAAACCACCCTTGGCAACACAGTCTGGGTCTCATCACACTCCCCACTCTCAAAGCTAGCAAGTAGACCACTAAGCTCACTCTGCCCTCGCGGATCATACCCCGGTGGCAAAACACTACCAACCCGGTCCCCCAGAAAATGAAAACACTCTCCGCCCATGGTACAACAAGTGATCCTCTGGCGGTAGCAATCGATAACTGCCCGGTATGACGATAACCAGTCCATATCCAAAATAACATCAAAGCCCTTCATGGGCATAACTACAAAAGGAAACGGGAGTCTATGATAGTCGACCTCTATATCACAACCCCTAACACCTTGTTTCAAGATTAACTCGCCCCCAAGAGGTGACACTACACAAATAGGAGATGCTAACTGTGCTAACTCTAACTCCAAAATAGATGCAAATGCAGCAGACACAAAGGAATGAGATGCACCCATATCAATCAAAACACTAGCAACCGAATTGCAAAACAAGAAGGTACCTCTCACAACAGATGGAGCCGGTACAAGATCCTGCGCGGTAACAGCATACACGCACCCAGATGGTCTCTGATCAACCTGCTCACCCCTAGGAGCATAAGACTGCTGCACAGACTGGGACGATGAAGCCCCCTGATTGGCCCTCGGGGCCTGACCTGACTGAGCTGGCTGCTGACCCAGAGTCTGCCTCAAACCAGATGCACCAGGTGTGCCACCCAACTGCGGGCAATACCTCTTCATGTGCCCTGCCTGACCGCACTGAAAACAAGAGAGCGGCTGGCCTCTACCCTGACTCTGGCTCTGAGATCGAGCCGAATATGATACTGCTCTCTGTACTCCTCCTCTCTGAGGACAAACTGGAGACTTGTGGCCCAGCTGGCCACACTTGAAACAGGTAATGTCTCCCTGGCTGCCTTTCCCCGAACTAGCACTCGGCATAGGAAAAGTCGATCTAGAAAAGCTACCCTAAGACTGCTGAGGGTTAAAACCCTTCTGTCTCCTACCATCACTCTGGCCATCCTGACTCCTCTTGGAGCCTTTCTGCCCTTCCTCCTCCTCTTGCATCATGATCTCCATATGGGCTGCAGCATCAACCATACGCCCATACTCCCGAATCATAGTTCCCCCAACTCTCAACTTGAGGCCACGCCTCAACTTCTTCTCGAACTCAATACAACGGCGTTCCTCAGACGCCACCAACTCAGGTGCAAACCTGGACAAGCTAGTAAACGCAGCCTCAAACTCGGCCACTGAAGAACTTGACTGCTTAAGCTGGCAGAACTGGTCTCTCAGCTTCTCCCTGACTGCTGGGGATAAAAACCTCTCCTGGAAAGCATTCACAAAAGCCTCCCACGTACCCCCTATACGACCCTTTGAGAACTTCCACCACTGACCCGCATCCCCCTTCAGCTGGAAAGATGCCAAGGTCACTTTCAACCCCTCGTCTTCGATGCCAAGCATCTCAAACGTCTTTGTTGTCTGTTCGAGCCATTCATCTGCCTTAAGCGGCTCTTTAGGATACCCACAAATTCATCCGGATTAGACCGGAAGAACTCCCTCTTCAGAAAGGAAGGTCCTGCATCCGCAACAACAACCTGAGCCTGATTCTCAGCTCTGAGAATGCCTACTGACTCCCTGAATGCCCCTGCTATCTCTCGGGCTAAAGCGCCCATAGCCTGCTGGCCTACTGGCTCGGCCACATTGGCCTGGCCAACTCCCTCCTGTACTGCCGGAATCTCCTCTGGCACAGGCACCTCCTGCCTACCCGGCCTACCACGCCTACCGCGTCCTCGTCCTCGTCCTGACATCCTAATAAAGGAAACAAAGACGTTAGCACATTAATAAATGTGCCGAAGCTAAACACTCGCGTCCTAATGCATTGGACAACAATAATTCATTCCACGTAAGCACATAATCACATAAGCACTTACGAATTTCATTCTGGATGATAATAGTCCCGAAGCGTTACTATAGTTCCGGTTGGAAGCAGCATTGATCAAGTGCCTTTCCAACAAGACTACTAGAAACTCAAGGGTCCAATTAACATCCTAGAAACTATGTTCCATACCCACATAATCACATAAACATGTTCTCATATAAACATATAATAGTACACTAAGTCTCTATCAAACGAGACGAACCCATTGTGATACTAATCACTTCCCACGTACCCAAAGTATTCAAACCCGGTACGCTCTGATACCAAGTTGTCACGCCCTCAAAATGAACCCATTATATATATATATATATATCATTGACATGCAATATTAAAAGAAAACAATTCATTATCTCATTCATCAGAGTATTACTAAATAAAAACATTACATGTAACATCAAATTAAATACCCCACGGGCTTACATCTTTCCAAGCTAACACTTGGACACAAGAATATGAGTTCTAACTCAAATACAAATAAAGCCCTAGGCTTGAATGTTTACATGTACTAACAAATAAAAACAAATAATTAAAGAGAGTCTCCAAAATCCAAATCCTTCCAAGCTAAGTCCTTGGAGGTAGCTTATCACCTGGACCTGAAAATGATGTTCCCATATAAGGTGAGCCACAGCCCAGTAGAAATGTACTAAACCAAATATAAGCATTGAATAAAGCAATAGCATTCAATAGATGGTTAACCAAGATAATCAATTATATCATTATATAGTCTCATGACACTAATGTCTATGACACATTTCATTTTCCATTATTATCAATATGGCTCAAAACCTGGCCAAACTTACAACAGTGAACTATATATATCATATTCACATTACTTCCAATGTCAACCAAACAAATGAGACTCAGGCTCATATCAAAACACTTCATACTTCCCGTTTGATACACATTTTAGTGCTGTATCAATAACATGTAAAAACACTTCAATATCAATAAGCACACATAATAGTGATGCTAATGGAGTCCATCCCCTATCTCCTCCCAAACAAAATCCGGTTTAGAGGTCCATCCCCTATCTTTACCTAAACCGTGGAGTACATCCCCTATCTCCTCCCACACAATATGCAAATGCAATGCTCAATCAATACACGTATTTTCTGTATTAATTCAATAGTCAAAATTAATGACTTAACCAATGTGATTAGTTTCAGTTATCCCTAATCCACATGCAATGTCTACAACAATCACGACTATCCTCCACTGATAGCCCAAAACAGTTATTTCTAGACTGGAAATAAATATAACAACAATTCAATAGGCGAGTGATTTAAATTATCCAACTACACCATTAAATCAATAAATTCCTCAATTCCCCTTAAATTAATTATACAAATTAATTCATTAAAACAACTAGGGTTTTTCCCAAAATTACCAAAATACCCCCTACATATCAAAATACCAAAACTTAGAACAAAACTTATAAGATGGAGTAGGAAATCCCTACCTCGAAGAAAACAACTCAAATGGAGAAGATGGAGATGACCACCCAAAATCCAAAGTGCTCCAAACCGCGTAATGTTCAGATTAAAACGGAGCCCTTGACTCACACTACCTTTTTAATAAAGGATCTAGGGTAGAAACACACTCTAAATAGATCAAACCTAAGAGAGAATGTGAGTGGAAGGAGAGAGAAAACGTCCCTAGGGTTCTGAAATCAAAAAGGTGCTGAAAAAATATTTAAAAAACCGCTACTGCCTATTTAAATAAAACAGGCTCGCTTGAGCGAAGAAGTGGTCGCTCGAGCGACCAGACACAAAGAATACTCGCTCGAGCGAAGGAAAGCTCGCTCGAGCCAACAATACAATGCTTCAGGTCTGCAACCCAGAAGCACGCTCGAGCGACAGAATGTTCGCTCAAGCGTAGAACTTGAAACTCGCTCGAGCGAAGGAAAGCTCGCTCGAGCCAACAAATACAGCTCTCAGGTCTATACTAGACGCAATCGCTCGCTCGAGCGAAGAAATCCTGGCTCGAGCTAAGGACCAAAACAAGAGCTCGCTCGAGCGACCAACTCCTCGCTCGAGCGACGGTCCAGAAATCTGGACAACAACACTTGGTTTCTAACCCAACCAACCTGCAATAAACCTGCCCATTACATCCCATAACTCAAAAATAAGAATTTAAAGGACGATAACAACAATATGATAACAACAGGATCTACGGAACATAAGTCCGGATACAACAACCAAAAAGGAAAAGACCGGGGTCGCTATAGTGTCGACTAACAAACCTACCAATTATCAGGTGTATCCCCTTGGGCTTAGCCTATTTTACAGGCTATGTAATGATGCCCAGTTGAAGTCCGGTCAAGAATTGAGGTATAATTTTTGTTATTTTTTAAAGATTTTTTTTTGTTATTCAAATTATTTTTTCTTGAACTTTCTTATTTGATTGTATTTTGTTTTTTTTTTGTTTTTTTAACATGTAGGGACACAGCTTACTTCGTCTACAAAAATGCATTGTTTTTTAATTGCAGCCATATGGGTCAGTTCTTTTTCAAGACCTGGGATTTTGCTGAGTCGAATGTTTCAAAATTTGATATGGTCATGAATTTTGATAGTGGTGTTTGCCACATTCGGGATTGGAGAACTACTTGTTTGAATGATCCGATGCTGGCCCAAGTATATAATTTTACGACTGCTGCCACCGCGCGCTATGGCAGACCTCATGGCGTTGTCTACTTTCATCGCAACTCCTACATTCACTATGCTGATAACATGGTTTTTTTTTTTAAAAATATTTTTTTATATTTTAGTTTTTACTGTGATTTGTGTTTTCAAATTTAACTATTTTGTTTATTGTTGTTTTGGTTTATAGATAAAGACACGTCGTTGGATCATGCACACTGACAAGAAGCTTCGTGTTGCAATTCCGGATTTTTATCCTTGTTTTTTCTACCTGGTTGCTACCCAAATCAGAACACTAGAGAATTCGTTTAAGTGAGTCTTAATTTTTATATATTTATTTTATGTTTTGTTACTTCGCTAACCTATACTCTAATTTTTGTAGGACGGGGCTTGTCAAATTCCTCTGTGATACGAAGAATTCAAGCAAATGAATATACAACCGTTGATGTTTCTGTTTCCATGGGTTTTTGTTTTCTTGGCTTGTCAACAATATTCTGATGGGTTTTTTTTTGTAATTGAACAATATATACTGCTGTATGCTGTGTTGCTGGACTCCGGCCATGGATTGGTTTTGTTTGTGTTTTGTTTGTATTGCTGTAAGCCGCTTTTGATGGGGCTCCAAGGTTGTGAACGATGGATGATTTTTTTTGTTTTGTTTTGTTTTTCATGGACGGTTTTATCTTTTGAACACTGCACTTATGGACAGTATGCATGAGTAAACTATTAGATGGGTCTCCATCAGTTTACATGATTATGATACTATGTTTAATTTAGTTTTTTTTTTTTCCTTTTAAAATCTTTTACCTGTATAATTGAGATTTACAGATTAAGATTATGCAGGCTAAGTTATTAAAGATATTTGTTTCCTTCTAGTCATGTGTTACATTCTCCTTAATTAAATTATTTTATGTGAATTTGCAGGTTTCAATTAAGAACAGAAGATGCACTGCAGAATCGGTTTGAGGATGTCAAGGATTTTTTTTTATTTTTTATTTTAACTTTTTGTATATTTGTTTGTAACTTTTTCCTATTAGAAGACTTTGTTGAGAAGGAAATTAAAGTGTACAATAATTTAATGTCAAGTATTTTTCATATTTTTTTATTTGACTTTTGGTGTATTTGTTTGTAACCTTTACCCATTGTAAGACTTCTTGAAAAGGAAATTATAGTGCAAAAAAATTAAGTTTTATTAAATTGTTGCTTGTCTTTTTTTAAAGGTTATGTTACTTTGATCTGATTTTTGTCAAGCCCATTTCCTAATTAAAGCATGAATAATACATGCAGATATATATCAAGTTAAAATGTTAGAGCGAATTTTTTGTGGAAATTAAAGTGTAAAAAAGTTAAGGTCTTGTTTGGTTTTAAGTCTCAAAATATAATTTTTGAAAAAAAGTTTAAAAATTTTGTTTTTTGAAATTTTTTTGAAATTTTTTTCCAAAATCACTCTCTTATACATTAATTAATCACTTTTTTTTTCACTTCTCTCATTCTCGATCATTTTTTCTCTCGCACACATGTATCTAATTATAACAAAATATCAAATCATCATAAATTCTCAAATTATTTTTAAAATATATAATCAAATAAATTAAAAAAATTTCTAAATTTCCTTTCCAATTTTTTTTTTTTTTTGAAAATTTATTTCAAAATACAAATCAAACACAGCTTAAGTTTTATTAAATTGTTGCTTGTATTTTTTTTAAGGTTATGTTACTTGGATCTGATTTTTGTCAAGCCAATTTCATAATTAAAGCATGAATAATATATACAAATATATATAGTAGATTTAAATGTTAGAGCAAATTTTTGTGTGTAAGAAACAAATAATTCAAATGGTGGGATGTGTCCTGAGAAAAGTTTGGTAACATTCGGCAACATATTATGATTTGATAATAGAGTTATATTTTGAATTTGTGAGTTTTGAAATTATGATTTAAAAATACAAATTGTTTGGTTGTGAATTTTAAAAAGAGTTTTGAATTGAGTTTTGAATTTTTGATGTGATATGAAAGGAAAAAAATTGTTTGGTTATGAGTTTTGAAAAGAATTTTCAAAACTTAATTCAAAAACTTATAACTCATTACCAAACGCACAATTCAAAACTCTATTAAAAATTCTATTCAAAACTCATAATCAAATTCTTTTTAAAATTCAATTCAAACAAACAATTCTTCATTTTGGTCTAAAAAATAATTTGTATATTTAAAAAAATCAAAAATAAATATAAATTTTTTTTTCCCAAATAACAAGTGGCGATTGACAATTGAAAAAAAAAAAAAATCCCTTGTCATTGAAATCCCATAAAAAATGTCATAAAGAAGAACACAAAAAAAAAAAAAAAAAAAATCAGCAATCAAAACTTAATAAATTTATGAATTATGAAAGAAAAATCAACAAAAAATTAGTCTACAATAGCACAAACACATATTTGTATGTATGTTACCAATTTCTTCCTTGACGTCTTCTCTTCTTTGCTTTCTGTTACCAATTTCTTTCGGGCAAATTGGGTACGATTTTAGATCCGAAGCACACGGTCCGAGAAGTTGCTGTCATTGAAGGCAAAGGTGAAATCGAAGTCAATACCCGGCCCAGAGAGGCCACCGCCTGGAGAGAAGTCCGAATCCATGATTGTCAGAGAATCGAGGAGGTCCACGTTCAATTGTTTCATCAACACAATAGAACTAAAGAGACAGAAGAAGATGAAGATGAATAAACCCTAGTTAGGAGGAATAGATTCCGATAAAGATCAAAGGACAGTTACACTGTGTTTGGTTCGGATTTTGTAGAAAAAACCGAAACAATCTTTGAAAACTGAGAGACAATTGCAAAAAAAGAAAAAAAAAAAAAGAAAAAGTACTGTCCGAGTCAACCGGTCGGACGATCGGCTGGGTATCCAGGTAGATTAAAAATTTAAAAATTGTCTGGTTTACTAAACATGTTTTCAAAATGTGTTTAAAAATTATCTAGTTTATCAAATATGTTTTCAAAATGTGTTTTGAAATTGATTTAGAATCATAATTTTAAAACTCAAACTAAACATAATATTCAAATATAAGGGTAGAATCATAATTTGAAACTCACACCAAAGACAGCCGTTTGTTTCTCCTTTATTTTGCACTAGTTTTCTATGCATCGTTTTTTTTTTTTTTTTTAACATAATTTTATTTTATATAATAATATGATGCAATGTAACACAACTAAAGTTGAATGATAAGAACATAGACCAAGTTGAAGAAGTTAAGAATGGGCTGAAGGAATAAGAAATAAAGTGGAATGGGTAGTCTCTTCAATTTAACAACACTTGAGCGTCGCAATTTTTTTGTGAATTTTTTCTTTTAATTTGATTTTAAATTTAAATAAAAGTATTTGATTTGATATGAATTATTTTATTCTTCACATTTTTATTGAAGTATTTTTAAAAAATCTCCTTTTATTTCAAAATTTTCTTTTCATCAATTTTGATCAAAAAAATAATCTCCAATGTTTCATATTTCTAAATATTTATCATATTCTAATTTGATGAAAAAATGTCTCTCCTTGAATGGACTGGAGATGAATTTTTAACATTTTTTAATCAAATTTAAATTTGATTAAAAAAAAGAAAAGAAAAGAAAAGACAAAAATTAAGAATGGGATATGCTCTAAGACATCTAATTTAAAAGTTATACATGGTTGAACATGGTTTAATTGCACAACTAATATCTTCTACAATCTTTTAAGTGTTGAAAATACTATGATATATATATATATATATATATATATTCTTAAAAAAGGGTAAGAACATTATGATATCGTCTAAAGGTAGAAATCTGTTAATTTTTGACTTCACAACCAAATTAAATCTCCTTGTCGAGTTCTAAGGAATTTAGCCGTAGAGCACTTGGAAGAACAGAAGAGCTTAACACCTGTACATAAGAAGACAACAAACACCATGGTGGCTCATCCAGCTGGAGGCACTTCAATGATTAAGTCAATCAATTTATCTCACAAGATATCGACACAAGAAAACAACTCTCAAGTAAAAGAGTACCTTTGACCAATGGGGTGTCTTATTTTTATAGTCAGCAATGCCCTCATCTCCTACAGATCGTACTTTATAAGACTCTATCCTTTATAAGGATAACATCTATCTTGGATTCCTCTTATTCAGATTAGAATGAACTTCTCTTAGAGTCTCATCTCCATCCAACTAGAGACCTTCAAACCATCTAGAACTATTGTCATCTATTCGAATATATCGAATCACATAATATTTCAACAACATGATCCATCCGCGTGGTACATCAGCTAACGACTTTCGCCACGTGGACAACTAAAAAATATGTCTCACATAAACAATTGAGCAAAGATTCACACACACGTACCACAAAGAGATTATAAAATTTTTAAATAAAAGTTTTGCTAAGATAAGAGCACACAAGCTGAGACAATCCCCATGGCAAACCACACTTCTTAACAGTAAGTTAAAAAGAACAAAAGTATATCACAAAATAAACAAAATTCTATATGTAACACCCAATTTAATTTTTTTTATTTATAAAAATACCAGCAAAATGAATTACTCATCAACATTGTTTTGCTTCAAATGAGTGAACTTACACATAGTAATAATAGTAATAATAATGGAGTTCATTGTTGGATAGCTCTTTCCATATTAGTATTATGAAAATTATGTTCAAGCAAATAGATGAGAAGAGAAAAGTTGTGCAACTTCAATTTCCTATGACATGAAGGATGGGTGTATAGGCATGAAGGATGGATGTATTGACTTTATAAAAGCAAATTAAAAGGTAGGTAACAATGCATGCAGAGGGAGTTGTAGTTGTAGCTCGACTTTTTCGCGCCCCCTTTCGGAGAGCTCGAATTGGTCCTACAGTTCGGACTCCTATCACGGTTCTGAATCTAATCTCACAAAGTGCTATGTAAGACTGATAAACACCAAAGAGTCCAAATCCGGCAAATCATTTTGGAAAATTAATTTTGAATAAAAAAATGCCAAAATTGGACTGCTTTGCCAGATTACAGAGTCACCACCTAAATATTTTGTTTTAGGAAAATTTAGGAAACCCTGACTCGTGCCAATGGCCACGTTGTCATCACCAAAGTTGTCTCGGCTCGGGAACTTGGGTACGAGATGGGAAGGTCCTGAAATGAGCAGTCCCGCTCGCCCGATCAAAGATCGGCCTCTACTAATCATGATATGCCTTTTATAAACATTATATGTTCTTATTCTGGTTATTAGACTAACATTACTATGTGGCGCACACAAGCAAGTATAGACTAGTTGCAAGACTTGGAACAATTCAACTCATGTTTGTTTTCGAAAATGGTTTGTGTTTGCCACCCTCAAGTGGGCGTAAAACATGATTTGCCACAACAAAGTGGGCTTTAAAACTCACATTTGTTGAATCGTTCCAATTCAAACAACAAAGCCTTCATCCACAGGCATTCATGCAGTTTAGCATTTAAACACATAGCCTCATGGCAAGCGTGTGAAACATGGCAACATGGAAATCACACTCTTGCAAGCATGCTAAAGCATAAAACTTACCTAGTACTCCAAGCTAGGAAAGAAAACAAAGTTAGAAAGATGCATGATCCTAACTATACAAGATGCCTAATGCAACACATGCAATATGAATTTAGTAGGCTCGGCTACTAATATGGCACATGGTACAATTTGATAACATGCTTTGAAACACGTATTCAAAGAAGTATTTGAAATTACAATGCAGTTTGAATGATGAGCCGAGCCTCGGTGCATGCAAGACAAATGAATGGATGCAAACATGCAAACATAAGGTATGCTAATTGAAATATGCCCTAATCTAACCATCAAAAGCGGTTAAGTAGAAAGGAGAAAGACGTGGGGTTGGAAGACATACACACACACACACGCACACTTATTACAACATTGTGCCCTCTCAAGGAGGGTCTGAATGAATAAGCTAAGCTAATTGAACTAAGCTAATTGAACTAATCTAATTAAGCTAATTAGATTAATTATTACAAACCCAGTAAAGAAATAGTTAAACTAAGCTATTTAATTATTACAATCCTTTAACTAATTAGCGAAACTAACCAATTAAATTACAAAACCAATGTATGCAAATTAAACATACATAATATGATTAAAGTACACTGCCTCAGCTCTGTTTCGAGAAGTTGAATATGCATGCACTCGGTTTTCGTCCCGAAAAGCTCTCCGATTTGCTCTTGGGAGGCTCTGTTTGCAGGTTTGACCACACTCCAGGATCTTTTCTGCCATCTTACCAGTTCAATGCTAGAGATTGCACCAGTGGCCTGCCGGCCATGATTGGCTGCTGCCGGCCACCTGCCGGCCAACAATGTGTACTGCCAGCCAAGGATGAAGCAGTGCCGGCCATCAGTGAGCCACTGCCGGCCACTGGTGTGCTGAATCACCACACTGCAACAGAGCATAAACAGAGGAAAAGTGAGGGTTTTCCAAGGACATGTTTATACTGTGCCCTTCCTTATCATCTCAAAACATCAAAGGATTGGCATTTTTGGATCCAAAGCCAACAATCAAGCATTTTCAATGCATGATGGCCAAGGATCCAAGTTGTACACTTTTCAATAAATGCACAAAACAAGACTCAAAGGACCACTACCTTGTCATGGGTGATCAAAAGCAATGGAGACAAAGGAGATTGGCTTATTTCATCACTTTGAGTATGAAATGGACCAATCTTCCTTGTGTTCAATATAATGTCTGATTGACCACATGCAATGCATGCAACACACATGCAACATAACATGCTTATCTTGGTCATGTTTTACTTGTCCAATTTTGTTTACTCATTTTCGCATTACCAAGTCATTCTTTAACCGTTAAGTCCAAGATGAGTGTCCTCTAATGAGAGAGGAGTCAACCAAAGGGTGGTTCAAGACATGAGAGAGATCATGCCTTTGGTTAGTAGAAACCCTCAAAAGAGGATTAAACCATTGAGCACAAGCTATATCCAAGATTAAACACAACCTTAAGGCTAACTAACCCTCAAAGCAAATGAAGAGTGAAGAATTGAGGGAGGTTGCAGATTTTTCAGTGCTGAAATGGCATGAAAAATGATGCTACAACATGCAAGCAACTCATGCACAACATGTTCAAAAGCCAAAAACTCTAAACTAGTGAAGAGCACTACACTAGAGGCATGCAATATAAAAGCTCAACTGATCAAACCAGCTCAAAATAAAGTTAGAACATGTCAAAACAATGGCTAAAACTTGCTTAGATTAAGACACAAAAGGCTAGGAGAACATGCTCACATGTTAGGCCACAAACAAGACTCTAAAGCAACTCTAAAAAAGCAATGAAAGAGCAAAGCAAATGAGCATGTGATAGAGTTATAAACACTGAAATTACATGTAAAATGACATTTCATCATGCAAACAACTCAAGCAAATCAAGTTTAGAGGCCCAAAATGCCAAGCTAGTGAAGCCATTTGCACTACAACTAACACAAGACAAGGCTCATATGACCAAGGCAGCCCAAAAAAAGAGCTAAATCATGCCAAATCAATAGCAAAAACATGCTGGGATTAAGTCACAAAAAGGTAGAAAAACATGCTCACGTGTTAGGCTATCTATACTTGCAAACAAGACATAAGGAGGGGAGACTACCCCCTCCTATTTTGGACCTCAAAACAAAGTTTTTACTACTGAAAATCCCCTAGAATTCAGTGGTTAAAAGGCCAAAAGAAAGTTGTTTTAAAAGCTTTGAAAGATGGCACAACACTAAACCAAACAAGCTACAAAAATGGTGGACCACCCCTAACTCCAAAACAAACCTCAAACCACTATTTTAAATCATAAAAACAAAGATTTCAGAGGTCAAAATCAGCCTCAATACTGTATGCAAAGATGGCCAAACAAGTATTTAAATTAAGCTAAAAATACAAGTATTCTACCTCTTTGAAGACAAGATGCTAGATAGGCAACAAAGGCAAGTCAAACCAAGCTAAAAACCTCTTTTAGAGCTCAAATAAGACCTCAAGCCACCTCAACACAAAGATGATCAAGTTTGATCAAGGGTTTCTATGTAAAAGTGTAGAGAATTTAGGCTTCTAGGCAAAATATTTAGAGAGAGAGGATTCTAGAGAGAGAGAGAGACAGAGAGAGAGAGAGAAATTTTTTTGTCTTCAAAATTCCAACCTCTCACATGCAAGAGGATGGCTCCTATATATAGAAGATACAAAAACCCCTTAAAGAGATCCAACCATATACGTGCAAGTAGATGCTCTAATCTGTGCAAACACATGGTTGAAATATCATATACAGAAATATCTACTAATGCACTGGTGGCTGGCAGGGCACATCAATGGCCGATAGGCCAAAGTCCATGGCCGGCAGTGCATCCAAACTAACAAGCTGGAAGGACCTAAGCATGGTCCAAAAATGAGATAAAATTGATGCAGGTTTGGAAAGCTCAAACTTGTGGCGTTCCACTGTGAAATTTGAGCGCTCGACGAGCAATCAAACGTGTGACTGGATGTACCTACAAGAACATCCAAGTTTTGAGGACGGTCAAAAATGGGGTGTCTACAGTTGCCCCTCTTTGACAGAACTTAGAGTCACGAAGGTGACGTGAGTGAATGTCAAAGCCTAGAGACCACCCATTTTTGACAAGGCCAAGACTTAGACAAACATCTCAAGATAACAATACATAGTTGCGCCCTCAGGCTGGGGCAAAATGCAAATGGTATGCACGATGCAAGAGTATAACTTAGCTGTAATGAGGCATTTAAATGCAAGTGTTATGCACAACAAATGCGACATTTTAAGAAAACCAACAAGGTATAATAATCTCATACATGAAAAGAAGTAAGCAAATAAACACGCTACGCATGAGAATCACAAATCGAACAGCATTTCATGCAGAAAGAATGTAAGAAAATTATGCAGTCTTAACTGCGCCTCATGCAGGAAAGGCTAAGAGCGACTGTCGGGCGCACCCGAAGGCTCAAACAAAACTCATCCTAGCGCGTCACACGCGAGAGGAAAAAAGAAAGGGGTGTAAACACCAGAGGGCGGTATAAACATCGGGCACACATCCCAACGCTTCTAACCAAAACAAGGCGGTATAAGCATCGGGCACACGACCCATACTCTTCTAACCGAAATAAGGTGGTATAAGCGTCGGGCACACGACCCCGCAACGCAACAAAATATGTTGCTAAAAGGGAAAATTCATCGGCCAAGAGTTTTGCCGACACACAAAGCTACGTTGGCAACCCGTAGGCAAAAGTGAGTCGGCAAAAGTTTTTGCCGACAAAATTATCATTGCGTTGGTAAAAGTATTGCCTTTAGCGATGAAGATAGTCGTCGATAAAAGCCTTCATCCTTCGTCGGCAACTTACCTTGCGTCGGTAAAAGTCATTCAAATATGATGATTGTGTGGCACTTTTCGTGACACAAATTTGCATGGGCAAAAAATATACTTTTAGCAACAAAATATGCGTCGGCAAAAGTAAACTTTTGGCGACACATTTATGTCGGTAAATGTTGTCATTTGCCTACGATTTGTTTGTCGATAAAACTTCACTTTTGGCAACGACAAATTAGCATTGGCAAAAAATACACTTTTAGCAACACAATATGAGTGGGCAAAAGTAAACTTTTGGCAACACATTTACATTGGTAAATATTGCCATTTGCCGACGATTTGTTTATCGATAAAGGTTTACTTTTGGCAACGACAAATTGGCATTGGCAAAAAATACACTTCTAGCAACACATTATGAGTGGGCAAAAATAAACTTTTGGTGACACATTTATTAACAAAAATAATTGAACATAATTTATATATTTTTATAAGATTTACAGATTTACAAGAGGCATCCCTCAGGCACCACTATTACAAACTAATAACATTGATATGAAATCACCTAAAGTTGATGTGCAAGCAAAAAAAACACTACTGATACTGCTTTTAGAAGCAATGTATAAAACCTAAAAAGGTAAAGTCACTAAAATACCCAAATACATCTAAATTGTGAACCCACATTAGAAACAACAGATAACAAAATGAAAACATGAAATTAACAAAGACAGGCAAAACGGCATGAAAATCACCCACAAACTTATCCAGCTGACCAACATCTAGTAGCAACTGCCTCACAGCAACATTGCAGCAGCAGCAGCAGCCCAGCAAGCATCAGCCACGATGGCAGCACAACAACAAACCAGCAGCTGCAGCAGACCAACAAGCAACAGCCATCAGCCACCAGCAAAAAGGAGGATCTGGTAGTAGTCTGTATTGATCAACGACAAGTTTAAAACAAAGTCCATTAGCTTTTTTATTTATCTGGTAGCAGTCTGTGTATGTGTGTGTGTGTGTGTGTGTGTGTGTGTGAGTTAATAGATATGCAAGCGCAAGTACTGGGCAAAACATAAAGCTTTTACCATCATCCGGTAAAAAATAAAATAAAATAAAAACCTTTAATTTCCAACTATACTAAAACAATCAGTAGCAGTAGATCCAATGCATTCTACACTCCAGTGAAAAAAAATGTTGTCCAAGTTACAAATCATTCACTTGCAACAATGGCAATAATTTACACAAGGCAAACTAATTTCAGATTCTCTACTAATATTCAGATAAGGTCCATTTCAATGATTTCTAATATGGAAGGCATATGTATTATCTCTACGATATGTACAGAGGTTTCAGATTCTCTGTAGTCAGACAACAATATGATGATATTTAAAATTAGTAAAAGACTCAACCTAGTTAAAATTTTATTTTTTAAAAAAAAAAAAACTTAAATTTTATTTGTCTTTGAAAAGTGGATGTCAGTCCTTATGGTGAATTTTCTTTATAAGGGTAATGATAATTATCTATAGTATTGATCAAATTAATACTACAAAGGAAAAAAGAAAAATGGGAAGATTTAAAATGACTTGGAAAAAAACATAATTGAGTCGCAAAGTTGAAGCTCACAAGAAACTGAGCATAATATTGCAAAACTGAGCAAGCAAAACATATATATACCTTGATATCATTGTGAGAAAGTTGGAGCTCTTTCAACTCAGTGCACGACTTTAGTGAATCAATGGCTTGAAGTTGGCAATCAGATAGAGAGAGCTGGAATCATGAATAAGTTACAATCCTAGCACTAAAAGGGTAAACTGATGTTGAAGCTTGCCATTTATAAGTGCTTACCTTCGTGATTGATTTCACCTTGACTAGAGACTCTCCAAGTTTATTGATTGGATTTCTAGAAAGAACTTATACAGAACCCAAAAAAAGAACTCAAACTCAAAAAGTAAACATCTACCTACAGTGTATATTGTAAGAACTACTCTCATAAAGAACGAGATTTTCATTATTAAATTATAATCACAACTAAGATTTGTTTAATAAAACGACCTATACATGTTCAGAAATTCTCATGCTTTTCATACTCTAGTCTAGTCTAGTCACATACACCTAGAAATAACAGGACTTGACAAAGAATAAAGGTGCATCCTGTGCAAGCTTGGCTTTTAAAATTAAAAAAGAAAAGATAATTAAAAGAAAATTAGTTCCATTTCCGATTTCTCCATCACCTATACAGTTGTACCAGAATTGTGTTACAAACACATTAAACCCCATTAAGGCAAGGTTTATCATTATATCCACATTTGGATTCAGAAACCTTCCTACATGGCTGAGGTAAACATATATCATATGGACCCACAATTCAGTTTTGAGCCATGTAGAGAAAAGAAAGGTCAACTTAAATAAAATTGAGGCTCCATTTAACATTTAGATGTACCCTATTATGCATAAAGTGTATTTCAGGTCATTGGCTTGAATTGAAATATTTGTACAATGTGAACATACAGGGCTGAGGTGAACATATGGACCCCCGATTCCGTTTTGAGCCATGTACAGAAAGGTCAACTTAAGAAAAAATTGAAAGTCCATTAAACATTTAACTTTACCCTATTATGCATAGTGTATCTCAGATCATTGGCTTGAATTGAAATATTTTGTTCAATGTACAAAGTGGTGATTGGTTGTATATATGATGTTGCTATCAGTAAATCATCTGAAGCTTCTAAATGTCATAATACAATTAATTTTCTCATTTATCAATAAATATACCCATCAGTTTAGAGAAACAAAAAATGACTGCTTGTTTGACACAAACCTAGAACTAGCCAAGAGTAAAGTACTGAAAAAAATATAAAGACTGTAGATAACAATAGAAATCATGTAAGATAATATGCTTATATTATATCTACAAATGAATAGTTTAAAGTTGATTTACATACACAAGTATACAAATTCTCAGCAACTGGACCATCACAATTGTTGGAAGAACAAATAAGTTAAGCAAGTTTACTGGCAATGAGGTGATTCAGTTACATGTCATAGGCATAGCATGGGTATTGGGCAATCATATCATCCACATGATATGAAATTTATTACTGAAAACTCATGCCTAAAGTGTTCAATTCTTTCAATTGATCAAGCCTGCAAATGGAAACAATCTCATTATCTGCACAAAGAGGGATTCATTAGCGAAAATAAGGAAATTTAAAATTGTATTTTTCCAACCAACAAAATTAATATATACATCAGAAATTAAAAACTGAGGTGATGCAGTTGATCAAGATGGATCCTACCATTCAAGATCAATGCACGTAAGCTCAAAAGAGATCTGACCTCATCCATTGATTTAAGCTTATTTTTGCCGGCATTCAGCAGCAAACCAACAAAACAGCAAATCACAGCTCATAGCTCACAGCAGCAAATTAGCTAAATAAAACAGTAGCAAAACAGATCTCCTCTGCTCACAACTCCATCTCAGACCACGACACCTCCTCTGCTTCACCCACACAGTCCCAGCAGAGCACTATAAGCAGTGCACAGTAATCTTAAAAATACACATATGTGAGCTATATGTGGCTTCTTGTGAAGGAGACTACACCGTGACTATTATTTTTTATCATTTTTTTTGCTCTGCATTGCTTTTCTGCATGCATATATGCAGATCATTGTTCTCGGTCAATAAAGTAAATTCACAAGCATAAACTTATCCATGTTCCTGGCCCTGGATTTTGGATAGCATCCTCATCTGGCACACATGTCCAAAGTCAAAACACAACACTTGAGTTCATATCCACAAATTGCAGCTAATTTCATCATAGGAATTCCAACATTAATCAGGGAAATTCACAACTAGGGAAGAGATTTCCAGGTAGCCACATCACACTTGGCTTTAGACTTTAAAATTTGCTCCATTAACATATTTCTTTCCAAATTTTTTACCTTGGCAGTAGTACGAAACATTTAGCATATGTTACTGAATTCCACATCACATTTAAGCATGCATGCCTTTTTGAATTCCACATCTTGAAGGTATTAATTCATATGTTACTGATAGGAAAAGGTATTAATTCATATGTTTCATGTGAAAATATGCATTTGGAAGGGGAATCATAAAGTCAATACTTCATGCACATCTCCAGGCTATTAGCAAATGAACATCTATGTCAGTGAAGGGATCCTTTACCAGATAAAGCTACTTAATGATTTTTCTCTTTAATTTGACCCATGCATCGTGAAACTATAAGAAATTTTTAACAACTTATGCTTGATGCACTGTCATGGGCTGAAACTAATGACACCTTAAATTTCAACTGATCAGCTTCGTAGAGCCTTATTCACCTGTCACTCTACTAGAGTTTAATTTTTTATTACATAACATGCCACCTCTTCTGACCATCATTGTCTTCATGTTCTCCTTGTAATGCCTTTAATTGAACCAAATTATGACAAATTGCAATCAGTGGCATTTTTGCATCAATCATCACATATGATTTTCTGTTTGTTTGTTCTCATTTTGAACTGTTTTAGTTGCTTATATGATTTAGTTTACATTCCTTCAATACTTAAGTATTCATTTAACCCAATTTTCTCAATATCCTCACTCATTTTGGTTGTCGTGTCTTGCTTCTCCAATTTTTGTACTATTCGTATGACCCAATTTACGGTGACTTTTAGAACTCTTCCTTTGTGTTGATGGGGCATTTTATAATATGACAACCATGGGAATGCTTCTTTACTTCAATTTAATTCTAATCTATTGAGTATCAACAATTTCATGTTCTTTCTCTCGTTAGTGGATCTTGATTATATGTTAACGGAAAAATGGACACCTTATGGTATTTGATACTTAATAATAACTTGAACCCCTTTCAATCTTATGTTGGTTGCACCTCATGTATTTAAGATTAGTCTTGCTCATAATATTCAATTTTAAGTAATTGGAATCAAGTCTTGTCGAGTTTGAGTCACAAAGTTTCCATAATGCCCTAAATTGTATAGCATTATTTTATTTGCATGGAAGCCACACTTTGGCGTACGCTTTAGGTTGTCTACTAAGTTCATAAATAGCCTAAATATCAACCTTTGATGGAAACTCGTGATTGAAATTTTATTTCTGATCTCTAATTGTTACAAAGCTTGTAATTGCTCCAATATATATGTTCAATCTTGAAGGAAAATGTTAAGTTCAAGCTGCCCCTCTATTTATAGAACCTATGAAACCACTTTTTTTTTAGTTTTAAAGTAGGGAGGCTTTTATGCCAAACATTTTCATCTCTTGCCTTATTTTTGTTGACAACCAAATGTGTTTGATCCTGGCAAAGAAGCCAGGTCAACTTTTTCTTGTTTCTTCAACGGTGTTGTCTTTTCTGTCACTGACAATATCTTACAGTGCTACTCCTAAATTTGATGCCATGTTATTTATCGAAAAAAATAAAAAAAATAATAAAAAAATTGACGGCATGAGAGTTATTACAGATAGTTTTAGAGATGGAGCATGTATTACAGCTGGAGCTTGTAATACCAAGGAGGACAATTGAATTGAAAGTTGAAATGATTTGATTATGTGCCCAAAAACAAATACTACTACAAGAATAAGGACTGATGCCTTGTAGTTAAGGGGCTGCAAAAACTATGAGAAAGCTCAAAATGTTTTGTTTGAGATAAGTCATGACTTTGATGATGACCAACCAGTCGAGACATTTTATTTAGATAGAACAATATCATAAGATTCAAAACAAATTCATGTAGCTTTCCTATAATTTGGAAAGGTATTTCACTGTGTCACACAGCTTAGAGCTACCATAGTTTCTTGTAAGTTACAAAATACTATAACCTCATTATTATTCATAATTTTTTCTTCCTTTGTTCAAGTATGGATTTTATGATAAATGCTTAAGGAAGTACGAAAGTGCCAATGTCTGGAAGTATTTTCCCAGTCTTTTTGATTATCTACTCCTTACAGCACTGATTGAGAGTCAAGTTTGAGTTGTGCATTGTATAGTGACAGACAATGAAAAATATATTTTCTTTATGCCGTATACATGTCGTGTCCGTATCCTAATTTTTTCAAAATAGTTATCTCGTGCCTGTGTCAGTGTTCATGATTGTGTCTATGTTCATGCTTCCGGTTAACAAACTAGGAACTAACAATGAGAAATTAGAGAGTAAACCTAAAAATGAGGTCATACAATATACAAGAAAATATTAAAAAATTGATTAGGAAACGCAATAGGAATCCTAGCAAGAAATATTTGGCAACCATAAAAAATAAAAAGAACTGGAAACTTATATGAATTCTTCAATAGATACTCTTATATATATGAAAAAAAGAAGAAGAAGATAATTCAATTGATAATTTATTGAAACTTATTGAATGCTCAATTAAAACTGAAGAAGAAACAATAAGGAAACCAATGGAAATTAATTGAGGTTCATTATAGGAAGCACGTATGAAAGGAATTAAGTATTGAGATAGCTAATTCTCATCTCTCTAATCTAATACTAGTTACTGACTCACTGACTGAATACAGGTTGCCGTCGTTATGTAGTTGGGCAGCCAATGAACACAAAATCATGGTCTACTTATTGTCTTCCTCTCTCAACCTTTACAATTTCCTAGTTTGGCAAAAAGCCAACATGAAATTTGTACATCTAGTGTAGTTTATATGCATCATTAAAATAAAACTTTTGTCTCTCCAAAACAATTATAAAAGGAGAGACAACCTAAACATTTTCTTCACTTGAATCCTTCAAAACAGCTATTAAAAGAAGCCCTTTAGTTTTGTTGTTTGTTGTTGTAGTAACACTAAAGGGTAAGGTTTAATAAACTTCATAAAGGGTAACTCTTTTCTCTTGAGCCAAACAACAAGGGTTACAGTCTATGCAAAGAAAATTTGAAAATAGAAGAACATTGATAATTAGAACATTGATAATCATTAAGGTATATTTGTTTTCTCACGTGGCTTCACTTTTATGCTTGGATGCAACCACCCTATGTATAAGGACCAGAAACATCCACCTTACAAGTTACATTGTGTCATCATTTTGAACTATATTGATGTTTTTTCTCAAGAATTTATGGCAGACTAATGTAAGAGCAATTATTGCATACAAGGATGACAGTAGCTTTTTAATTTTATTTCTTTCTTCTTCTTTTCTTTTTATGTTCTTTGCTGATTCAAGTGCAGCTTTAATATGTCAGGTTTTGATTCTTTTTGTGGTTGTCAATCAATCTTAGGATATGGAAACGATTAGCAATAGACTTCAAAACCTTCAGGCAATGTTTGGTTCCAAGCCCATTGTTATTTATCACAACATTATGTAGTAAAAGTTATCCAAATTGTAGTTCATTATTCAACACTTTCAAAAATATCTCTCTCACTAATGATATAGTGATACAGGACAATCTATATAAGTAAGTCAATATCACTGTGGAACCATAGCAATATGTATTTCAGAAGACTTGAACCGGAAACACTGATATTCTTTTCAACTTTATGTCATGGAACATGGTTAAGGATGATTTTACAGGATTGATAAGCCAATCCAAAAGCAATCAGAATATTACACACATTTCTCTCTTATTCTGGATTTTATAGACCAGAAACTGGACATCAACTGCATTTTGCTAAAACTTAACTCTTTTCTGCTTTACTTCATACTATATTCCAACACCATATAAACCTTCCTAACTGAATAGTCATATCTAATCTGTTCTAATTCAAGATTTCTAATAAATATACCCTGAAATTATACAATCCCTGTCCTGCACAAGCACATTCATGATCTTCGGTTGCAAAGTAACACATCTCAGAAAGTCATTCATGAATCAACAGTAGACATTACGATTTAGTATAAATGGTTACAATTAATGTTTTTCAGACATCCATGACTAGTATCCACTTAATCAAGGTATATGAAACCCAATGTTTAATTTCCCACGTGATCTAACCATATGCTTATTTGACTCTAATATCCCACAGATGTTCCTATACAAGATGAGATCATATTGTGTTGTGTCCATAACATGATTAGGATCCACTTACACAAGATACATGAAATCTATTGAATTCCCAAGTGTATCTAGTCATATTCTTATGTCAATCAAAAATCTCGGAAATTGTCCTATACAACATGAGATCGTATGAAATATCGCAATCGTCAATTATTGATCCTCCACCGTAAGAGACTACAACCCCAAATGTTTACATAGTGCTTTACAATGAATGTGTGTGTGTGTGAGAGAGAGAGAGAGAGGGGGGGGGGAATCCGAACATACCTGAGATTTTTTACAGATCGAAGAGAAGAACTAGTCTCGAATTGTCAAGCGTTGTTGCCGCCGAACCGGTCTCGCTGAACCGTCAATCGTTGCCGCCGTCGATCGTTCCCCTTCAAAATCTGGCGCCGCTAAACCACTCTCCCCTTCGAACCTTCTCTCTTCTCCTTCTCATCTAGGTTATCTAATTTACAGCTTTCTAACTTCCTTTTAGAACCCAATTAGAAGCCACAGTTTGTAATATATTTTTGGTCATTGGCGCTTTTATTTATTTATTTTTTTTATTTTTTTTAAATATCATCCACGACATAAATTGTGCATTGTGAAAATTAAAAGAGGAAATTTTGAGAGTAACGAGGGTTTACCTCCTAGAAAAAAAGAGGAATTTTTGAGAGGTAACTTTCCACCGCCTCAATTTTTAAAGATAGATCACCAAAAATAATAATAATAATAATAAATAAAAATAAAACAATTTTTAATTCTTTAAAAAAATTTAAACTAATTTGAGAACTATAAAAATTAGAAATATATTTTTAAATTATTTATGACCTCCTAAAAGATAAAATTATACAAAATAATAAGTATTTTTTTATTCTTTCACCAAATTTTTTAAAAGTTTTCAGGAAAAAAAAAATTTGAAACAAGTTTCTGAAAAAAAATCAAATATATTGAAATTGATAATCTAACATTCTTTGGAAAAGTTTAGATTATCTCAAATTAGCCATTTCAACTTAAGAGTGCGTTTGGGCTTGATGGGTTCATTTTGTGATCTAATTCGATAATCATTTTAATTTTACAATTCAATAACTAGAATATTTAAAACTCTTTGAAAAGTCATAATAAAAACACAAATCACTAAATCACCTGATTTCACTAGCAAAGTTTTTACCGACGAATAGTGTTATCGTCGCTAAATGTTTAACTCTTTACCCACGCCAACTAGTCGTCGCCGCCAAAAGTAAGCACACTAATAGCGACGCTTATTGTGTTGCTACAAAATAAGTCTCGTGGCTAAAATTTTTGAAATTTTGGCACCAACCAATAATTTTGGCGCCTAGTGAATGTTATGCTTTTTTAGCGACGATTGCAAATTGCGTCAGTAAAGGTCTAATTTTACCAACGAAATTGATCACTGTGTTGCCAAAAATATAGTTTTGCCTATAAAAAATTGACGTCTTCGCCAAAAGTAATCGCTAAAAATATAATTTCTTGTAGTAACAAACCCTACCTCTTCCATCTCCACTACAGATGATAAAGATATGATTGGAGAGTCCATGAAATAAACAGCTTGATCAACCTTGAAAATAAATAAATATATATGTAACTATTGATTAGAATAGACCCCTTAATCTCTTGTCTCCTAAACAATAAGAAACCCATGCTCTACCAATCCTTTCCTCCAAATATCTACATCAGTCTATTCTTTGTTCTTGTCTACTATCCAGGGAAGAGAATGTCATTAGATAGCTAGGGTGAGGGTCTTACACGTGGCAGCTCATAGGCAAGACAAGGGGAGGGTCAAATTTATTTGAACCTTTATGTGCTTGGCAAATTATATTAAGGAAATTATAATCAGTGTACTGGGTTTCAGGTTTGTGAATTCAATTTTTAAAAATTACGTTTTTTATTTTTCTTACTTTTTATTTTTAGTAAATATTTTTAAAATTTTAAATAATTTTTTTATTTTTTTTTTGGACACACCTTATTTAGATGTATTTAAAAAGTAAAATATTTGTGAAGAAATATTTTAAAAAATTAATAAATATACAAAAATATGAAAAATGTACTAAATTTTCTTCTTTTTTTTTTTGTTGTAATTTTTGGTATTTAGTGTATTTTTTAAAGATTTTTTTCACACATATTATACTTTTTAAGTGCATTTATGTTAGGTGTGTCTAAAAATTTTTTTAAAAAAATTGCTTAAAATATTAAAATAATCATTGAAAACATTAAAATACAAAAAATAAAAAAGTAAAATTTTCTGAAAACTGTTTTCTAAAAATTAGAATCAAACAAGCTATTAGACCATTTTAATATCTTTTTTATTTATTTATTTATTTATTTTGTTCATGAATCTTATTTTGTCTTGTTCATGAATCTCATTTTGTTTGGTGAATGGAGATTCATTATTTTTTGATGACCTTTTGTCTTGTTCATGAATGGAGATTAATTGGAAGTTCATGAATTTGGTGGAGACTCAATATTTGGAGACTCTCCCTTGTCTCTAGTTTAATGGTCGTTATTATTTTTTGGTGTAAATTGTAAGGTCCTAGTGGCCTATAAATAATTCCTTTCATCTACTCTTTTCTACACCAACTATTTTTATACTTTAGAGATTACTAGCCAAATAAGAGTTTTTTTCTTGATAGAGCTTTGGGTTCACCATCTTGTGCAGAGTTGGTCTGAACCATACAACAAGTGGTCGGGCTGTTGTATCTTGGAGAGGACGAGTCATAGTTTTGTGACTGTTGCATCGGTATTTGGATTCTTCCTACCGCAGTGGATTTGATCTCCTTAAAGAAAACGAGATATCCGTGCCTCAGCCTGATCTTTTTGTACCTTATTTTCTTTGCATTATTTATTAATAAAATATTATTTTTCTGGTATTTTCACCAATAATTTTAAGGAGATCAACTATGGAACAAGTACCAGAAAAAATCAATGATGGAATGGGAGACCTCAACAAGTCTTTCAAGTTCAAGGAGTTCATTTTAAGAGGTGGAAAAGAAAAATTCTTTTTTACCCCTGCCTTTTGAAAGTTGCTTATGTTCTTACCGAGAAGAAGCCAAACGAAATCCCAACCAAGAAGATGAATGATGAAGACTACGAGGCACATGAAGCAAAAGTGGCTTCCTACATTACAGATGAGTATAAATGTCATTTTTATCTCTTAAATTTCCTTGCTAATTAATTTTATGATTATTACTATGACACCACTTACACTTTGTCTTCTATTAATTTTTAACATGCTCACTTGTGTCATATTAACAATAAATATGTGGGAATCATGAGTAGTTTAGGATTAATTCCTAAAGTGACAAATTTTTGAGAAATGTGAAGTTTGCAGTAAAGAAAAAATTATCAAGTGGCCTCGTAAAAGTGTTGAAAAAAATACCGAATTACTAGAATTATTTCATATTGATTTGTGTGAGTTTGAAGGAATTTTAACTCGCGGTGGTAACTGATATTTTATCACATTTATTGATGATTTTTCAAAATACAAAAACTTATATTTATTAAAAAAATAAAAGTGATGCTTTTGAGAAATTTAAAGAATTCTTTCTTGAAATGGAAAATCAATTCGGTAAAAAGATTAAGAAAATTAGAAGTGATAGAGGCTGGGAGTATGAATCTCTTGGATTCAACTCTTTTGTTCAGTCATTGAGAATTATTCATGAGACTACTCCATCATATTCACCTTCATCTAATGGCGTAGCTGAAAGAAAAAATAGAACGTTAATTGACTTGACGAATGCTATGCTTATTAATTCAAGTGTTCCCTCAAATCTTTGGGGTGAGGTTATTTTGACAGCTTGCCATGTGACAAATAGAGTGCCACACAAAAAGACTAAAATTGTACCTTATGAGTTGTGGCGAGGGCATAAACCAAATCTAGGTTATTTGAGGGTTTAGGGTTGTTTAGCTTTTGTGAGACTTGCAGATCCTAAACGACCTAAATTGGGTGAACGAGCTACCACATGTGCTTTTCTTAGGTATGCGTTGCATAGTACAGCTTATAGATTTTTTGATATGGAAAATAATATTATTTTTGAATCAGGTGGTGCTATTTTTCATGAAAACAAATTTCCTTTCTAATCTAGAAATAGTGGGGGTCAAATAATTTCTGAAAATATTTTATCCATGCCTAACTCTTCTACTCCATCTCAAGTTTTTTAAGAACAAGAAAATTCTCGAGTTCAACCAAGAAGGAGTAAACGAACTAGAGTTGAAAAGGATTTTGGCCTTGACTATTATATTTACAATGTGGAAGAAATTCCTTTAACGGTGCAAGAAGTTTTATCATCACCTGATGCTATTTTCTGGAGAGAGGCCGTAAATGATGAGATAGATTCACTACTTTCAAATAAAACATGGAAGATAGTGGATTTACCTCCAAATTGTAAAACTATTAGGCGTAAATGAATCCTTCGTAAAAAACTTAAACCAGATGGAACTATAAATAAATATAAAACGAGGCTTATCGCTAAAGGTTCTAAGCAACAAGTTGATCTTGATTTCTTTGATACTTTTTCTCCAGTTACTAGAGTTACATCCATTAGACTATTGATAGCAATGGCTGCAATTCATGATTTAAAAATTCATCAAATAGATGTGAAAACAACATTTTTAAATGGAGATCTAGATGAGGAGATTTACATGGACCAACCCGAAGGCTTTGTGGAGCCTGGCCAAGAAAGCAAGGTGTGTAAGCTAACTAAATCTCTTTATGGTTTAAAACAAGCTCCTAAACAGTGGCATGAGAATTTTGATTCCTGTATGCTTAAGAATGACTATAAGACTAATGAATGTGATAAATGCATATATTATAAAACTTATGAGAATGCACATGTGATTATTAGCTTATATGTGAATGATCTACTTATCGTTGGCTCTAATTTGCATATTATAAATGAGACTAAAAATATGCTTAATAGCCACTTTGATATGAAAGATCTTGGTGAAGCCAATTTTATTTTGGGAATTAAAATTACTAAGACTAAGGATGGCATTTTTCTTGATCAATCGCATTATGTTGAGAAAATTTTAAAGAAATATAACTTTCTAGACTGTAAACATGTTACTACTCCTTTTGATGCAAGCATACATTTATCTATTGTAACAAATGAAAAAAAAAAAAAGAAAAAAGAAGTGATTAATCAAAAGGAATATGCTAGCATAATTGGTAATTTGAGATATGCTACTGACTGTACTAGCAAGCCAAGTCGAGATCATTAGCTAGCCATGAGAAGAATTATGAGATACTTATCTGGTACCAAAAATTATGATTTGTTTTATAACAAGTATCCTGTGGTACTTGAGGGATATAGTGATACCAATTGGAACACTTTATCAGGTAATTCTCTCTCTACCTCGGGTTTTATTTTTACCTTGGGTGGTGTGGCTATATGTTAGAAGTCTAAAAAACAGACTATAATTGCTAATTCTACAATCGAAGCTGAGCTTATAGCGTTAGTTTCAGCATGTGAGGAAGCGAATTGGTTGAGAGATTTGTTACATGAAATCCCTTTTTGGGAAAAGCCAATTCCTCCTATGTTAATTTATTGTGATAACACTGCTGCTATTGGTAGAGTGAACAACCATTTTTATAATGGTAAATCCAAACCTATTCGAAGGAAACTATAGCGACCCCCGGTCTTTTCCTTTTGATTATTATATCCGGACTTAGGTTCCGTGGAGATGGTTGTTGAGTATATGACGTTTGCATCCTTTACTTCTTATATTGAGTCTTGGGTTGTATTTGGAAGATTTGGAGCAGGTTGGTTGAGCTTAGGAACCAAGTCTAGTTGCCCAGATTTTGGCTTGTCCGCTCGAGCGGGGCTTTTGACGCTCGAGCGGGGACTTTTGTTTCTTGTCCGCTCGAGCGGGAGTTTGGGCGCTCGAGCGGGGAATACACCCATCCAGTATTTCTTGAGTAGTGTTGGCCTCGAGCGGGGGATTGGCCGCTCGAGCGGGAGTCTGTGAGTGCCGCTCGAGCGGGGGTTTGGGCGCTCGAGCGGGGAGACTAGTTTAAGGCTCTGTGTTTTGGCATTCTAAAATCACTTTTCACATTCTCTTCTCTCTCTTATCTTTTCAAAAACACCATTGTTGAGCTTCTCACTCTAGAACTCTACCTTCTCTCTAGGTATTGATCTAGTTAGAGTTATTTCCTCACCTTTGGCCTTTACAAACAAGTTATTGATCGTCGAGGGCTATCTTGTAATCTGAAAATCTTTGGGTTTGGAGCACTTTGGAGTTTGGGTCATCATCTCCATCCTCTTCGTTTGGGTTATTGTCTTCGAGGTAGGGATTTCCTACTCCATCTTATAAGTTTTGTTCTAAGTTTTGGTATTTTGATATGTTGGGGGTATTTTGGTAATTTTGGGAAACCCTAGTATTTTAATAAATTAATTTGTATAATTAATTTGAGGAAAATTGGGGAATTTACTTAAATTCATGGAATTGAGGATCATATTGATTAAATGGTGTAGTTGGTTTATTTAAATCACTCGCCTATTGAATTGATTGGTATAATTGTTTTATAGTTATTTTCAGTATAGAAATAACTGTGTTGGGCTATCGGTAGAGGATAGTCGTCATTGTTGTAGATATGGCATGTGGATTAGGGACAACTGAAACTAATCACATTGGTTAAGTCAGCAATTTTGACTATTGAATTAATACAGAAAATACGTGTATTGATTGAGCATTGCATATGCATATTGTGTGGGAGGAGATAGGGGATGTACTCCACGGTTTTGGGGGAAGATAGGGGATGGACCTCCAAACCGGATTTTGTTTGGGAGGAGATAGGGGATGGACTCCATTAGCATCACTTTTATGTGTGCTTATTGATATTGAAGTGTTTATACATGTTATTGATACAGCACTAAAATGTGTATCAAATTGGAAGTATGGAAGTGTTTTGATTTGAGCCTTAGTCTCATTTGTTTTGTTGATACTGGAAGTAATGTGAATATGATATATAGTTCACTGTTGTAAGTTTGGCCAGGTTCTGAGCCATATTGATAATAATGGAAAATGAAACGTGTCATAGACATTAGTGTCATGAATTGTATAATGATATAATTGATTATTTGGCGAACCATCTATTGAATGCTCTTGCTTTATTCAATGCTTATATTTGGTTTAGTATATTTCTACTGGGCTGTGGCTCACCCTATACGGGAACATCATTTTCAGGTCCAGGTGATAAGCTACCTCCAAGGACTTAGCTTGGAAAGATTCGGATCTTGAAGACTATCTTTAGTTATTTGTTTTTATTTGATAGTACATGTAAACATTCAAGCCTAGGGCTTTATTTGTATTTGAGTGAGAACTCATGGTTTTGTATCCAAGTGTTGGCTTGAAAAGATGTAAGCCCGTAGGGCATTTATTTGGATATTACATGTAATGCTTGATTTAAGGATACTCTGATGAATGAACTATGGTTAATGCATCTTATTATTGTATATGTATGGGTTTAATTTTGAGGGCGTCACAGAAACGCAGTAATGTAAGATCCTATTTGAGTAATGGCATCATAACTGTGAATTATGTAAAATCTTGTGATAATCTTGCGGATCTGTTAACCAGCCTTTGCATGAGATAGGGTCTGGAATACATCGAGGGGGATAAGTTTAAAGCCTATAAAATCATAAACCATGAATGAGGATACCCAACTTGGGACCAGAGATCCTGTAACTAGGTTTAATGGAAAGAACTAATCATATGGTGGTTGTAAAAAATGCACTCCTTAATATTTTGTTATCCATCCCTATGATGTAAGTACATTTGTCCTATAATGTTGGAGGGTTGAGTTTTAATACTCTTAATGAAATTTTGTAACTCTTGTTGAGTGGGGTGTGCAAATTACGAGAACATCCTTGATAGATTTCACCTATGTGAGCATGAAAGTGGGGCCGCTTTCTATGAGACTAAGACTTATTCTCAAATATGCTCATGAAAATTGGGATTAGCACAAGGCCATAATGTGCTGGCTATTAAAAGCTCATGTCAACACATGGATTATTATGTGTGAGTAGTAATACTTTATTTCCCTTAAGTAGTCATAGTTTAAGTCTGAGACCACTGCTGACTCTGGAATAGAGATTGCTGTTTCACTAATGAAGGTTCAATGCAGAGCACACATTCATGATGCATACTAGTCTATCTTTGTTTTGGTAATCTCTTTTGTCCTCGTTGATATTAAAATGAGTGGGGGATTGTTGAACCATTTTAATATCTTTTATTTATTTATTTATTTATGTTGTTCATGAATCTTCTTTTGTCTTGTTCATGAATCTCATTTTGTTTGGTGAATGGAGATTTATTATTTTTTGGTGACCTTTTGTCTTGTTCATGAATGGAGATTAATTGGAAGTTCATAAATTTGGTGGTGAGTTAATATTTGGAGACTCTCTCTTGTCTCTAGTTCAATGGTCATTATTATTTTTTGGTATAAATTGTAAGGTCCTAGTGGCCTATAAATAGTTCCTTTCATCTACTCTTTTCCACACCAACGATTTTTATACTTGAGAGATTACTAGCCAAAGAATGGTGTTTTTTCTTGGTGGAGCTTTGGGTTCACTATCTTATGCAAAGTTGGTCTGAACCATACGACAAGTTGTCCAACCGTTGTATCTTGGAGGGAATAAGTCATAATTTTGTGACTGCTGCATCGGTATTTGAGTTCTTCCTACCGCAGTGGATTTGATCTCCTTAAAGAAAACGAGATATTCGTGTCTCAACCTGATTTATTTATATCTTATTTTTTTTACATTATTTATTAATAAAATATAATTTTTTTAATATTTTCACCAACACAAGCTGAATGCCATCTCCAAATCGATTGCTAGTGTGAGTTATTAAATTACAAAAACAATAAAGTATTTGTTATTGTTGTTGTTTTTGTCGTTGTTGTTTTTTGTAATGATAAAAGGTTGTGTGTTCGTATAAGAAGTTAATTGGTGTATTCTTCAATGCAGAGAGAATGATACAGAGAAAGGGAACGGGCTACTGGCAACTTTTGTATTTTTTTTTTTTATTTTTATATTCATTTAACACACATTTTAGTTATATTATTAAAAAATTTATTTATTTTCTAAATTAATAAACTTAAACACATAAATTGAGTCTTACTTTTTGTTAGTCAACATACATTTTAACACTTAATTTTAACTATTTCATTGAAGATGGTCTGATGAGAACTCTCTGGCTGTCAAATAATATTAGAAGATATGTAAATATATATATATATATAATAAATATCTAAAAGATGTATGAAAATATTAATAATGTTTTATGAGGTGTACAAATTGTATTAGAATTTTCACTTTTTTTTTTTTTGTGGTCTAGTGGACTATCAGTGGCATAGCCCTCATGTTATTATATTTTAGCAAATGCTAACAAGTATTAAACAGTGAATAATGGCCTATATTCAAAATTTTATCTCAAGTTATCGGAAGAGCAATCAACGAGTTCATCATTAAAAATAAAAATAAAAAATTAACATTGGGCATACCGAAACTACTTTGATTATAATCAAATCTACCACGATGGAATTGTAATCAACACCATTTAAAATATAATTAAGCTATCATAATGAATCATAACCAAATATCATAATAAATTATAATAAAATTTGATTTGACAATTTACTAACCCTACACCACAATAACTCATACTTAAATGCCATAATATAATTTATAACCATCACCAATTTAGACTTTATGTAATCGGGGGTGCTACATGTACCAATTAATGTACTAACTAATGTATCAATACTACTTATGACATTATTATTGACCCCACTCATTAATCACATTACAAATACCAAAAATCTCTTAAATAATGCCACATCATCAATTGGTACACTAATTTGTATACTAATTGCTGCATGTAGCATTATTCATATGTAATTTGCCTATGGTATCGTATTAATTTTTTAACGAAGAAAAGCTTTGAGGATTGTGGGTGTTGATTTTCGACCAGACAACCAAACGGAGAACTCAGCTGGAGAGTACCGGTAGAATAAATTAAGCCCGAACAACTTGTCACAGAAATATAAGAATCCGACGGTGGTTCGTATAGCGATCCCGATTTTCCCTTCATTGTTTATTGTAATCCGGACTCGGTTCCGTGGATGATTGTTGTTGTCTGTATCGCATTTCCATCCTTTACTCTTTGTATTTGAGTTTTGGGTTGTGTTGGGCTGGTTTGAAATAGGTTGGTTGTGTTTAGGAACATAGAGTTGATGCCCAGATTTTGGCCTTCACGCTCGAGCGGGGCTTTTGACGCTCGAGCGGGCCCCTTTGCTTTTGTTCCTCCACTCGAGTGGGGAGTTGGACGCTCGAGCGGGATTATTCAACTTCCAGTACTTTTCATGCAGGTCGTCGGACGCTCGAGCGTCCACTTTCACGCTCGAGCGGGGACCTTCGTCTGTAGAACTTCTGGAAGTGTGCATTCGACGCTCGGGCGGCACTTTTGACGCTCGAACGGGAGTCTGTGTCTGACGCTCAAGCGGGGCGTTCCACGCTCGAGCGGACTGTGTTTTATATCAGTCCGAGTTGTAGCTTTTTGAATCACTTTTTCGACCCACTCTCTCTCTCTAGCTTTTCAAAACCCTCATTTGAGAGCTCCTTTCTCTAGAATACATCTTTTCTCTACGAAATCATCTAGTTTTAGTGATCTTCTACCATAGTTCCTTTGCATAAAGTGTAGAGCTTGGTGTGGGCTATGTTTGGATCCGAAAAAGTTGGTGATCGGAGCATCTTGAGTTTTGTCCTTCTTCTCCTTTGAGCTCCGAAATTTAAGGTAGGAATGATCTACTCCTTCTTATGAGTTTTAACATAAATATTAGTCATTTAGTATAAATGTTGAGATTTGGTGATTTGGGAAGTTAGGGTTTGAGATTTGTGTTATATAAGAGAGGGGTTTTGTATTTTTAAGCTCCATATGTATATGAGGCCTTGAAAATGAGGTTTTGTGGGTTTGATAGGTGAGACTCGGTCTTAGGATCAATGTTTGAGAAAATGGGGAAAATGCCCTAATTGGATCTAAATAATTAATTTGGTAAATGTGAGGAATATGTAATTGATTTGAACATCATGAAATTGGATGGAATTGGGACTAGTTGGTGTGGTCGGTTTGATAAATCACTCACCTATGAAAAATGTGATAATTTATCTGTTTGGTAAATTCATTTATCTGTTTAGAAATAACTGCTTTGGGCTATCGGTGGATGATAGTCTTGATTGTTGTAGAACTACATGATGATTAGGTAAAGTGAAGCTAATCAATTGAAATATGTCATGGAATATGATAGTGGGAATAACACATTGAATATGTGCCTTAATTGATCATGGCATAAGATAAAGAGTTTAATACATTGTATATGTATCTTTGTTTTGGAGGAGATAGGGGATGTGCTCCATATGTGCTTATATGCTTTAATATATTGTATATGTATCTTTGTTTGGGAGGAGATAGGGGATGTACTCCATATGTACTTATATGCTTTAATACATTGTATATGCATCTTTGTTTGGGAGGAGATAGGGGATGTACTCCATATGTGCTTATATGCTTTAATACATTGTATATGTATCACTGTTTGGGAGGAGATAGGAGATGTACACCATACGTGTGATTATATGCTTTAATACCTTGTATATGTATCTTCGTTTGGGAGGAGATAGGGGATGTACTCCATTATTTGGGAGAAGATAAGGGATGGACTCATAGATAATTAAGTTGGCCAGAGTGTCCGGGATGAAAGTCCCGAAACCTTATAAATTGAAGTGCATGAAGGAAGTTGACATTTGAAGTGTAATAACATGAGTTATAGTCTCATTATGAATTGATGATAATTGAAGTGTTAATTACATGAGTTGTAGTCTCATTTTGAATTGTGGATAACAGAAGTGTTATTAAGTTGAGTTGTAGTCTCATTTAAATTGTTTGGTTAGATAATGAACCATATTTAGGAATTGAATTGGATGAATAAAGGGAAGTGGATTGAGACATGGAAGTAATTGTTGTTGGGCTATGGAAAGGGTGTGAGTTGGTTTACAAATGTTAATCATTTGTCGAATGTTAATGTTTTAGTTATTTCTCATATTGGGTTTAGCATATCTCTACTGGGCTTTGGCTCACCCTACTTGGGACACCATTTTCAGGTACAAGAGACGTGTCGCCTCCAAGATCCTTGCTTAGGAGGTTTAGGAGTTGAAGACTCTGTTTTGTTATTTGTTTTGTTGGTTACACGTAAATGCGAGCCGATGGCTTTACTTGTAAAGGAGTTAGAACTCTTATCTTGTGTAACCAAGAAACAACTTGGAAAGATGTAAGCCCGCAAGGCATTCTATTATCTTTGTAAACATTTTCAACTTATATGAAATACTCTTTGTAATATTAACTCTGATGTATGCATAGAAATGTGATTTATCTATCATGTATATAGAACTGTTAGATGTTGGGATTATATAATATTTTGAGGGCGTTACAGTTCGTAAATATCTCTCAAAGATAGCAAATTGTGCTTAACTCACAAAAAAACACTTACTGCTCACAATATATCACACATACCTAAGACCCACGAGGGTGCCCTGCTTTTATAGCCAACACTGACCTGATCCTTGTAGAAGCCTAACTTCAGTGGACTTAGACTCGATGCTCATCTTGGACTCTCAGCTAAATAGGGATAAACTCCCTAAGAGCTTTATCTTTATCCAGACTGAGATCCTTCCATGTTCTAGGACTCCTGTCCCTTATCCTCAGTCATCTCGGATTCCGGTATCTCCATAAATAACCTTGGCTTATCCGAGATCACCTCGGCCTATCCGAGATCACCTCGGCATCAGGACCAGGCCATGTGACACCTCGGCTGACACTTCAGCGTCACCTTGACCGTGTGCTGTCATTCACGAAATATGTCCCCACAACTGTCCCCTAGGTTCTATTACCTCGGCAACCTGAGGTGATGGAACCTACATCGTTTCTTTCTATAGAACGTCAGCTAAAATTCATTCTTTCCTCCGACTAAGATCATGACTCGTTGGTTTTAAGTACTCAGGACTCAACTGTCCATCTCTATCAATGACCTGGAATTAAGAACCAAGTTCCTTGAGTTCCTT